>JAVJIF010023934.1:0-69002 GCA_038442645.1 Agave tequilana
TATTACATAGTTTTTATATACAAATACTATTAATAAAACTTATTTCTAGTCTTAATAGAAATTTTGACCAAAAGTGATACTTTCAGCCCCAATTTGGCCTAACTAGGCCTTATAAGAGCCGAATAGGAAACAAATATGGGAAATGTGGTTCTCAAGAGTTAGCAGTAGTGTTACATTATTTCTAAGCAGAAATACTATCAATTAAATTTTTTCTAGTCTTAATTGAGAAGTTTAACCAAAAGCCAAATTTCAGCCCTGATTGCCTAAACTTGGCCTTATAGGAGCCGAATAGGGAACAAACATTGAGAAAAATTAGTTCTCAGGAGTCGCGAACAGTATTACATAGTTATTTGTACAAATACTTTCATTATTTTTGTTTCTAGTATAATGTGGAAAGTTTAATAAAAAGTCAAATTTTCGCCCCTGATTTGCCTGAATTAGGCTTTTAAAAGAGGAGTAAGGCTTAAAGGACAAAATGTGGTTCTCAAGAGCCGAGAGTATTGTTATATAGTTTTTATATACAATTACTACAATTAACCTTGTTTCTAACCTTAATTGGAAAGTTTAATCAAAAAGTCAAGTTTTCATTCCTGATTGGCCTGAATGAGACCATATAAGAGCCCAATAGGACCCCAAACGGGAGAAAACATGGTTATCAAGATCCGATTGTGGTATTACACACTTTCTATGTACAAATACTATCATTAACCTCTTTCTAGTCTAATAGAGAAGATTGATCAAAAAGTCAAACTTTCAGCCCCAGCTAGTTTGATTGGGCCTTATAAGAGCCAAATAGGTTCTAAACGGGGATAAAATGTGGTTTCGAGAGCCGTGAGTCTTATTAAATAGTTTTCTATGTATAAATAATACCAATTTACCTTATTTAGTCTTAATTGGGAAGTTTAGACACAATTCAAACTTTCAGCCTCGAATAGCCTGAAATAGGCCTTAAGAGCCAAATAGGGGCCTAAAAGGGGAGGAAACATGATTTTCAAGAGCCGAGATCGGTATTACATAGTTTCTATGCACAAATACTATCAATTAAACTTATTTCTAGTTTTAATTGGGAAGTTTGACAAGAGCCAAACTTTCAACCTTGATGGGCCTAAACTATACCCTATAAGAGCCAAGTAAGGCCCAAACATGGGGAAAAACATGGTTCTCTTGATCCGGGAGTACTATTACATAATATTTATGTACAATTACTACACTAATCCTTTTTTCTAGTCGTAATTGGTATATTTAACTAAAAGTCAAACTTTCATCCACGATTAGCCTGAACTAGGAAGAAAACGTTATTATTAAGGGCATATAAGAGCCGAATAGGGTCCAAACAGGAAGAAAACTTCGTTCTTAAGAGACAGGAGTGGTATTACATAGTTTCAATATATATATTCTATCAATTACCTAATTTCTAGTAATAATTAGGAAGTCTGACCAAAAATCAAACTTTCAGCCCTGATTGGTTTGAACTAGGCCATATAAGAGCCGAATAGGCCCAAAACTTGGAGAAAACGTGATTCTTAAGACCCGGAAGTGGTATTACATAATTTCTATGTACAAATACTACCAACTAATCTTATTGCTAGTCTTAAGTAGAAAGTTTGACCAAAAGACAAACCTTCAGCCCCGATTGGGCTGATTTGGTCCTTATAAGAGCCGAATAAAAAATAAACATGGGGAAAACGGGCATTACATAATTCCTATGTACAATTACTACTAATTAAGCTTATTTTTAGTCTTAAATTAGAAGTTGACTAAAAGCCAAGGTTCAACCCTGATTTACTGAATTAGGCCTTATAAGAGCCGTGTAGGGCCCGAACAAGAATAAAACGTGGTTTTTAAGAACCGGGAGTAATATTACATAGTTTCTATGTACAGTTACTTCCAATTAACCTTGTTTGTAGTGTCAATTGAGAAGTTTGACTAAATTCAAACATTCATCCCTGATTGGCCTGAGCTAAGCCATATAAGAGTCGAATAAGGCCCAAATAGGGAGAAAATATAGTTGTCAATAGCCATGAGTTGTATTACATAGTTTCTATGTACAAATACTACCAATTATTCTAGTCTTAATTGAAAAGTTTGACCAAAGTCAAACTTTCAGCCCCGATTGGCCAGATCAAGGCTTATAAGAGCCGAAGAGGGCCTAAACTGAGAGAAAATGTGCTTTTCAAAAGCCGAGAGTGGTATTATATAGTTTCTATACAAAACTAACTATCAATTAAACTAATTTATAATCTTAATTTTAAAGTTTTACCAAAAAAAATAAACTTTCAGCCCCGATTGGCCTAAACTAGGACTTATAAGAGCCGAATTAAGAACATACATGGGAAAAATGTGATTCCCAAGAGCTGGGATTAGTATTACATAGCTTTTATGTTCAATTACTTCCAACTAACTTTGTTTCTAGTATTAATTGGAACTAACTTTCAGTCTGATTGGCCTTCGGCCTTATAAGAGCCGAGTATAGCCCAAATGGGGAGAAAACGTGATTCTCAAGAGCCGAGAGTTGTATTAGATTGTTTTATGTATAATTACTTCCAATTAAGCTTTTTTCTAGTCTTAATTAGGAAGTTTGGCCAAAAGTCAAACTTTCAGCCCCGAACGGCCTGAACTAGGCCTGATAAAAGCCGAATAGGGAAAAAACATGGGAAAAGTGTGGTTTCCAAGAACCGAGAGTAGTAACACATAGTTTTTATGTACAGTTACTATTAATTAAACTTGTATCTAGTTTTAATTGCGAATATTAAACTTACTTTTAGTCTTAATATAGAAGTTTGATTAAAAGTTAAACTTTCAGCCCTGCCTGGTCTAAACCAGGCTTATAAGAGCCGAATAGGGAACAAACATGGGGAAAACTTGGTTCTCAAGAGTTAGGAGTAGTATTACATAGTTACTATGGACAATTACGACCACTAACCTCATTTTATTGTCTTTATTAGAAAGTTTGACTAAAAGTGACTTTCAGTCCTTATAAGAGCCGAATAGGGCTAAACTAGGGAAAACATGGTTTTCAAGAACCGAAAGTAGTATTACATAGTTTCTATATATAATTACTACTAATTAACCTTATTTCTAGTCTTAATTTGGGAAGTTTAACCAAAGTTAAATATCAGCCCCGATTGGCCTGAAGTAGGCCTAATAAGAGCCAAATGGGACCTAAATTGGGGAAAACATGGTTTTCAAGAATTGGGAGTTGAATTACATAGTTCTATATATAATTAATAAAAATTAACCTTATTTATAGTCTTTATTGGGAAGTTTATCAAAAATTAAATCTTTTAGTCTCGATTGACTTGAGCTAGACCTTATAAGGGCCAAATAGGGCCTAAATGGGGGAGACAACGTGGTTTTCAAGAGTCGGGAGTATTACCGTATAGTTTCAATATACAATTACTACTAATTAACCTAGTTTCAACTCTTAATAGGGAAGTTTGACCAAAAACACAATCTTCCAGTCTCGAGTAGAGTTAACTATGCCTTATAAGAGCTTAATAGGGTCCAAAAGTTAAGAAAACATGATTTTCAAGAGCTGTAAGTAGTATTACATAGTTTTTATATACAAATGCAATAAATTAACCTTTTTTTAGTCTTAATTGGAAATTGATCAAAAGTCAAAATTTCAGCCTTGATTGACTTGAACTAGGCCCTATAAAGAGCCGATTAGGGCCCAAACAGGGGGAAGACATGGTTTTTCAAGATCTGTGAGTAGTATTACATTATTTCTATATACGAATACTAATAATTAACTTTATTTCTGGTCTTAATTGGGAATTTTTACCAAAGGGCAACCTTTCTGCCCCGATTGGTCTAAATTAGATCTTATAAGAGCCGATTGGGGCCCAAACAGGGGGAAAACATGGTTTTCACGAGCCGGGAATAGTATTGCATAGTTTTTATTTCTAATTTCTACTAATTAACTTTATTTCTAGTCTTAATTAGACAGTTTGACCAAAAGTCAAACTTTCAGCCCCGATTGGCATATACTAGGTCGTATAAGAGCCGAATAGAGAAACGAGGGGAAAACATGGGGTTAAGAGCCGTTAATAGCATTACATAGTTTCTATATACAATTACTACTTATTAACCTTGTTTCTAATCTTAATTGGAAAGTTTGGACAAAAGTCAAGCTTTCAGCCTTGATTTGCCTGAACTAGACCTTAGAAGAGCGGAATAGAGCCCAAACGGGGCGAAAATAAGAATTTAAATAGTCGGTAGTAGTATTACATCGTTTCGATGTGCAATTACTATTAATTAACCTTATTTGTACTCTAAATTATGAAGTTTGACTAAAATTCAAACTTTTAGCCTCTATTGGTCAGAACTAGGTCTTATAAAAGCCGAGTAAGATCCAAATGATGTGAAAACGTGGTCTTCAAGGGCCTGAGTAGTATTACATAGTTTTTATATATAAATACTACTAATTAAACTTATTTCTAATCTTAATTGAGAAGTTTGATTAAAAACACAGCTTTCAGCCCTGATTGGCCAAACTAGGCCTTATAAGAGCAAGTAGGGCTCAAACAGGGAGAAAATATTATTTTCAAGAGCCGAGAGTAGTGTTACATAGTTTCTATATGCAAATACTATTAATTAAATTTATTTCTAGTCTTAATTGAAAATTTTGACCAAAAGTCAAACTTTCAGCCCGATTTGGCCTAACTAGGCCTTATAAGAGCCGAATAGGAAACAAATATGGGGAAATGTGGTTCGCAAGGGTCAGCAGTAGTATTACATGTTTCTAAGCAGAAATACTATCAATTAAATTTATTTCTAGTCTTAA
Organism: Agave tequilana; assembly: GCA_038442645.1. Taxonomy (NCBI): domain Eukaryota; kingdom Viridiplantae; phylum Streptophyta; class Magnoliopsida; order Asparagales; family Asparagaceae; genus Agave; species Agave tequilana. The sequence goes on from JAVJIF010023934.1 coordinate 4,787, forward strand.
TTGGGAAGTTTAACCAAAAGCCAAATTTCAGCCCTGATTGGCCTAAACTTGGCCTTATAGGAGCCGAATATGGAACAAACATTGGGAAAAATTGTTCTCAGGAGTAGCGAGCAGTATTACATAGTTATTTGTACAATTTCTTTCAATTAACTTTGTTTCTAGTATTAATTGGAAAGTTTAATAAAAAGTCAAACTTTCGCCCCTGATTGGCCTGAATTAGGCTTTAAAAGAGTTGAGTAAGGCTTAAAGGGGAGAAAACGTGGTTCTCAAGAGCCAAGAGTTAATTTATATAGTTTTTATATACAATTACTACCAATTAATCTTGTTTCTAGCCTTAATTGGAAAGTTTAATAAAAAATTCAAGTTTTCATCCCCGATTGGCCTGAATGAGGCCATATAATAGTCCAATAGACCCAAACGGGGAGAAAACATGGTTTTCAAGATCCAGTTGTGGTATTACACACTTTCTATGTACAAATACTATCAATTAACCTTCTTTCTAGTCTTAATAGAGAAGATTGATCAAAAGTCAAACTTTCAGCCCCAGCTAGTTTAAACTGGGCCTTATAAGAGCCAAATAGGTTCTAAACGGGGATAAAATGTGGTTTTCGAGAGCCGTGAGTCTTATTAAATTGTTTCTATGTATAAATAATACCAATTTACCTTGTTTTTAGTCTTAATTGGGAAGTTTAGACACAATTCAAACTTTCAGCCCCGAATAGCCTGAAATAGGCCTTAAGAGCCAAATAGGGGCCTAAACGGGGAGGAAACATGATTTTCAAGAGCCGAGAGTGGTATTACACAGTTTCTATGCACAAATACTATCAATTAAACTTATTTCTAGTCTTAATTGGGAAGTTTGACCAAAAGCCAAACTTTCAACCTTGAATAAGAGCCGAGTAAGGTCTAAACATGGGGAAAACGTGGTTCTCAAGATTCGGGAGTAGTATTACATAATATTTATGTACAATTACTACCACTTAACCTTATTTCTAGTCATAATTGGTATATTAACTAAAAGTCAAACTTTCATCCATGATTGGCCTGAACTAGGAAGAAAACTTTGTTCTTAAGGCATATAAGAGCCGAATAGGGCCCAAACAGGAAGAAAACTTCGCTCTTAAGAGACAGGAGTTGTATTACATAGTTTCAATATATAAATTCTATCAATTAACCTAATTTCTAGTAATAATTAGGAAGCTTGACCAAATATTAAACTTTCTGCCCTGATTGGTTTGAACTAGGCCATATAAGAGCTGAATAGGGCCCAAACGGCGAGAAAACATGGTTCTTATGACCCGGGAGTGGTATTACATAATTTCTATGTACAAAAATGACCAACTAATCTTATTTCTAGTCTTTATTAGAAAGTTTGACCAAAAGACAAACCTTCAGCCCCGATTGGGCTGATTTGGGCCTTATAAGAGCCGAATAAAGAATAAACATGGGGAAAACATGATTTCCAAGTGCTGAGAGTAGTATTACATAGTTTCTATGTACAATTACTACTAATTAGTCTTATTTTAGTCTTAAATGAGAAGTTTGACTAAAAGCCAAGGTTGAACCCTGATTGACTCAACTAGGCCATATAAGAGCCGTGTAGGGCCCGAGCAAGAATAAAACATGGTTTTCAAGAGCCGGGAGTAGTATTACATATAGTTTTTTTTTTAACAGTTACTTCCAATTAGTCTTGTTTCTAGTGTCAATTGAGAAGTTTGACCAAAATTCAAACGTTCATCCCTGATTGGCCTGAGCTAAGCCATATAAGAGTCGAATAAGGCCCAAACAGAGAAAGAACATGGTTGTCAATAGCCATGAGTTGTATTACATAGTTTCTATGTGCAAATACTATCAATTAACCTTATTTCTAGTCTTAATTGGAAATTTGACCTTTCAACCTCGATTGGCCAGAACTAGGCCTTATAAGAGCTGAATAGGGCCTAAACTGGGAGAAAACGTGCTTTTTAAAAGCCGAGAGTGGTATTAAATAGTTTTTATATAAAAGTAACTATCAATTAAACAAATTATAGTCTTAATTTGAAAGTTTTACCAAAAATCCAAATTTTCAGCCCCGATTGGCCTAAACTAGGCGTTATAAGAGCTGAATTAAGAACAAACATGGGTAAAACGTGATTCTCAAGAGCTGGGAGTAGTATTACATATCTTTTATGTTCAATTACTTCCAACTAACTTTGTTTCTAGTATTAATTGGGAAGTTTGACCAAAAGTCAAACTTTCAGTCTGATTGGCCATCAGCCTTATTATAGCCGAGTATAGCCCAAATAGGGAGAAAACGTGATTCTCAAGAGCCGAGAGTATTATTAGATTGTTTCTATGTATAATTACTACCAATTAAGATTTTTTTACTCTTAATTGGGAAGTGTGACCAAAAGTCAAACTTTCGGCCCGATTGGCCTGAACAAGGCCTGATAATGTCGAATAGGGAAAAACATGGGAAAAGTGTGGTTTTCAAGAACCGGGAGTAGCAACACATAGTTTTTGTGTACAGTTACTATTAATTAAATTTGTATCTTGTTTTAATTATGAAATTTGACCAAAGCCAAACTTTCGGCCCTGATTGGCTTGAGTTAAGCCTTATACGAGCCTCTTAGGACCCAAACAGGAAGAAAACGTGGTTCTTAAGAGCCAAGAGTAGTATTACACAGATTTTATATATAATTACTTTCAATAAACCTTGTTTCTAGTCTTAATTATGAAGTTTGACCAAAAGTTAATCATTCATCCCCGATTGGCCTGAAATCGGCCATATAAGAGCAAAGTAGGGCCCAAATGGATAGAAAATATGGTTCTCAATAGCTGAAAATGGTACTACATACTTTCTATGTACAAATACTACCAATTAACAATATTTCTAATCTTAATTGGGAACTTTGACCAAAAGTCAAACTTTTCAGCCCCGGTTGGTCTGAACTAGGCCTTATAAGAGCCGAATAGGCCAAAACAGGGAGAAAACTTGGTTTTCAAGAGTCGTGAGTGGTATTACATCGTTTCTATACACAATTATGACTAGTTAACCTTTTTCTAATCTTAATTGGAAAGTTTGACCAAAAATCGAGTCAAACTTTCAGCCCCGATTAGCGAGAATTGGGCCTTATAAGAGCAGAATAGGGCCTAAACGAGGAGAAAACATGATTTCAAGAGCCAGGAGTGGAATTACATAGTTTCCATGTGCAAATATATAAATTAAACTTGCTTTTAGTCTTAATTGAGAAGTTTAATTAAAAGTAAAACTTTCAGCCCCGCTTGGCTTAAACCAGGCTTATAAGAACGAATAGGGAACAAACATGGGGAAAACTTGGTTCTCAAGAGTTAGGAGTAGTATTACATAGTTACTATGGACAATTACTACCACTTAACCTCATTTCTATGGTCTTTATTGGGAAGTTTGACTAAAAGTGACTTTCAGTCCTAATTTGCCTGAGCTAGGCCTTATAAGAGCCGAATAGGTCCACAACAGGGAGAGAGAATGTTTCTCAAGAGCCAGGAGTTGTATTACATAGTTTATGTATAAATACTATCAATTAAATTTATTTCTAGTCTTAACTGGAAAGTTTGTCAAAAAGTCAAACTTCATCCCCGAATGGCCTGAAGTAGGCCATATAAGAGTCAAATAGGGCCAAAACAGGGAGAAAGCTTTATTCTCAAGAGCCGAGAGTAGTATTACATTATTTCTATGTACAAATACGAATTAACCTTTTTCCTATCCTTAATTGAAAAGTTTGACCAAAAGTCAAACTTTCAACCAAGATTAGCCTAAATTATGCCTTGTAAGAGCTGAACAAGGAAAAAAACAGGTGAAATGCGATTTTCAAGAGACGGGAGTAGTATTGCGTAGTTTCTATGTAGAATTACTACGAATTAACTTTATTTCTAGTTCTTATTTTAAGAGCAGAATAGAGCCCAAACGGGGGTTTTAAATAGTCGGTAGTAGTATTACATTGTTTCTATGTGCAATTACTATTAATTAGCCTTATTTGTACTCTAAATTATGAAGCTTGACTAAAATTCAAACTTTTAGCCTCTATTGGTCAGAACTAGGTCTTATAAAAGCCGGGTAAGATCTAAATGATATGAAAATGTGGTCTTCAAGGGCCTGAGTAGTATTACATAGTTTTTATACATAAATACTACTAATTAAACTTATTTCTAATCTTAATTGAGAAGTTTGATTAAAAACACAGCTTTCAGCCCTGATTGGCCAAACTAGGCCTTATAAGAGCCAAGTAGGGCTCAAACAGGGAGAAAATATTATTTTCAAGAGCCGAGAGTAGTGTTACATAGTTTCTATATGCAAATACTATTAATTAAATTTATTTCTAGTCTTAATTGGAAATTTTGACCAAAAGTCAAACTTTCAGCCCGATTTGGCCTAACTAGGCCTTATAAGAGCCGAATAGGAAACAAATATGGGGAAATATGGTTCGCAAGGGTCAGCAGTAGTATTACATTGTTTCTAAGCAGAAATACTATCAATTAAATTTATTTCTAGTCTTAATTGGGAAGTTTAACCAAAAGCCAAATTTCAGCCCTGATTGGCCTAAACTTGGCCTTATAGGAGCCGAATGGGAACAAACATTGGGAAAAGTTGGTTCTCAGGAGTCGCGAGCAGTATTACATAGTTTATTTGTACAATTACTTTCAATTAACTTTGTTTCTAGTATTAATTGGAAAGTTTAATAAAAAGTCAAACTTTCGCCCCCTGATTGGCCTGAATTAGGCTTTAAAAGAGCCGAGTAAGGCTTAAAGGGAAGAAAACGTGGTTCTCAAGAGCCGAGAGTGTTATTATATAGTTTTTATATACAATTACTACCAATTAACCTTATTTCTAGCCTTTATTGGAAAGTTTAATCAAAAAGTCAAGTTTTCATCCCTGATTGGTCTGAATGAGGCCATATAAGAGCCCAATAGGACCAAACGGGGAGAAAACATGGTTATCAAGATCCAGTTGTGGTATTACACACTTTCTATGTACAAATACTATCAATTAACCTTCTTTCTAGCCTTAATAAAGAAGATTGATCAAAAGTCAAACTTTCAGCCCCAGCTAGTTTGAACTGGGCCTTATAAGAGCCAAATAGGTTCTAAACGGGGATAAAATGTGGTTTTCGAGAGCCGTGAGTCTTATTAAATAGTTTCTATGTATAAATAATACCAATTTACCTTGTTTTTAGTCTTAATTGGGAAGTTTAGATACAATTCAAACTTTCGGCCCCGAATAGCCTGAAATAGGCCTTAAGAGCAAAATAGGGGCCTAAACGGGGAGGAAACATGATTTTCAAGAGCCGAGAGTGGTATTACATAGTTTCTATGCATAAATACTATCAATTAAAATTTTTCTAGTCTTAATTAGGAAGTTGACCAAGAGCCAAACTTTCAACCTTGATGGGCCTAAACTATGCCCTATAAGAGCCGAGTAAGGCCCAAACATGGGGAAAACGTGGTTCTCTAGATCCGGGAGTAGTATTACATAATATTTATGTACAATTACTGCCACTAATCCTTTTTTTCTAGTCATAATTGGTATATTTAACTAAAAGTCAAACTTTCATCCACGATTGGCCTGAATTAGGAAGAAAACGTTATTCTTAAGGGCATATAAGAGCCCAATAGGGCCCAAACGGGAAGAAAACTTTGTTCTTAAGAGACATGAGTGGTATTACATAGTTTCAATATATATATTCTATCAATTAACCTAATTTCTAGTAATAATTAGGAAGTTTGACCAAAATCAAACTTTCAGCCCTGATTGGTTTGAACTAGGCCATATAAGAGCCGAATAGGGCCCAAACTTGGAGAAAACGTGGTTCTTAAGACCGGGCGTGGTATTACATAATTTCTATGTACAAATACTACCAACTAATCTCATTTCTAATCAAACCTTCAGCCCCGATTGGGCTGATTTGGTCCTTATAAGAGCCGAATAAAAAATAAACATGGGGAAAACGGGATTTCCAAGAGCTGAGAGTGGCATTACATAATTCCTATGTACAATTACTACTAATTAAACTTATTTTTAGTTTTAAATGAGAAGTTTGACTAAAAGCCAAGGTTCAACCCTGATTGACTGAACTAGGCCTTATAAGAGCCGTGTAGGGCCCGAACAAGAATAAAACATGGTTTTCAAGAGCCGGGAGTAATATTACATAGTTTCTATGTACAGTTACTTCCAATTAACCTTGTTTGTAGTGTCAATTGAGAAGTTTGACTAAAATTCAAACATTCATCCCTGATTGGCCTGAGCTAAGCCATAAGAGTCGAATAAGGCCCAAACAGGGTGAAAACATTGTTGTCAATTGCCATGAGTTATATTACATAGTTTCTATGTACAAATATTACCAGTTATCTTTACTTCTAGTCTTAATTGAAAAGTTTAACTAAAGTCAAACTTTCAGCCCCGATTGGCCAGACCTAGGCCTCATAAGAGCCGAAGAGGGCCTAAACTGAGAGAAAATATGCTTTTCAAAAGCCGAGAGTGTTATTATATAGTTTCTATACAAAAATAACTATCAATTAAACTAATTTATAGTCTTAATTTGAAAGTTTTACCAAAAAAATAAACTTTCAGCTCCGATTGGCCTAAACTAGGACTTATAAGAGCCGAATTAAGAATATACATGGGAAAAATGTGATTCTCAAGAGCTGGGATTAGTATTACATGGCTTTTATATTCAATTACTTCCAACTAACTTTTTTTCAATTATTAATTGGGAAGTTTGACCAAAAGTCAAACTTTCAATCTGATTGGCCTTCAGCTTTATAAGAGCCGAGTATAGCCAAAATGGGGAGAAAACGTGATTCTCAAGAGCCTAGAGTAGTATTAGATTGTTTCTATGTATAATTACTACCAATTAAGCTTTTTCTAGTCTTAATTGGGAAGTTTGACCAAAAGTCAAACTTTCGGCCCCGATCGGCCTGAACTAGGCCAGATAAAAGCCGAATAGGGAAAAAACATGGAAAAGTGTGGTTTTTAAGAACCGAGAGTAGTAACACATAGTTTTTATGTACAGTTACTATTAATTAAACTTGTATCTAGTTTTAATTGCGAAATTTGACCAAAAGCCAAACTTTCGGCCCTGATTGGCTTGAGCTAAGCCTTATACGAGCTCATTAGGGCCCAAACAGGGAGAAAACTTGGTTCTTAAGAGCCGAGAGTAGTATTATACAGATTTTATGTATAATTAATTTCAATTAACCTTGTTTCTAGTCTTAATTATGAAGTTTGACCAAAAGTCAATCATTCATCCCCGATTGGCCTGAAATCGGCCATATAAGAGCCGAGTAGGGCCCAAACGGATAGAAAATATGGTTCTCAATAGCCGGAAATGGTATTACATAGTTTCTATGTACAAATACTACCAATTAACAATATTTCTAATCTAATTGAGAACTTTGACCAAAAGTCAAACTTTCATCCGGTTGGTCTGAATTAGGCCTTATAAGAGCCGAAATAGGGCCAAACAGGGAGAAAACTTGGTTTTAAGAGTCGTAGTCAAATAGGGCCAAAATAGGGTGAAAACTTTATTCTCAAAAGCCGAGAGTAGTATTATATTATTTCTATGTACAAATACAAATTAACCTTTTTCCTGTCCTTAATTGAAAAGTTTGACCAAAAGTCAAACTTTCAGCCCAGATTAGCCCAAACTATGCCTTGTAAGAGCTGAACAAGGAAAAAACAGGGGGAAATACGGTTTTCAAGAGACGGGAGTAGTATTGGATATTTCTATGTAAAATTACTACGAATTAACTTTATTTCTAGTTCTTATCTGGGAGTTTGACCAAAAGTCAAACTTTCAGCCCAGATTGGCCTGAAATAGGCCTTATAAGAGGCGAATCGGGCCCAAATAGGGAGAAAAACATATTTTTCAACTACCTTGAGTAGTTTACATAGTTTTTACGTAAAATTACTAATAATTTACCTTTTTTCTAGTCTTAATTAGGAAGTTTAACCAAAAGTCAAAATTTCTTGGTCTCATAATAACCGGACGGGGTCTAAATGGGGAGAAAACATCGTTTTCAAGAGTAGTATTACATAGTTTTTAAGTAAATTACTACTAATTAACCCTATTTTTTGAAAATTTTGATCAAAAGTCAAACTCCCATCCCCGATTGGTTTGAACTAGGCTGTCTAAGTGCAGAATAAGGCCTAAACGGGGAGAAAATTGGTTCTCAAGAGGGGGAGTGGTGTTACATAGTTTTTATGTACAAATACCACTAATTAACCTTATTTCTAGTCTTAATTGAGAAGTTTGACTAAAAGTTAAACTTTCAGCTCTGGTTGGCATGAACTAGGCCTTATTAGAGCCAAATATGGCCTAAGGCCATACAAGAAGAAAATATAGTTTTCAAGAGCCGAGAGTAGTATTACATAGTTTCTATGTATAACTACTAATAAACATTGTTTCTTGTCTTAATTGGAAAGTTTGATCAAAAATCAAATTTTCAGCCCAAATTGGCCTGAACTAATAATTATAAGAGCCAAAAAACGACCCAAACAGGGGGAAATGTGGTTTTCAAGAGTCATGAGTGATATTACATAGTTTCTACGTATGATTACTACTAATTAACCTTGTTTTTAGTCTTAATTGGGAAGTTTGACCAAAAGTCAAACTTTCAGCCACGATTAGACTAAACACGCCTTATAAGAGTTGAATAGGATCCAAACAGGGAGAAAACGTGATTTCAAGAGCCGGGAGTAGTTTTATATAGTTTCTATATACAATTACTTCTAATTAATTATTTCTAGTCTTAATAAGTCAAACTTTCAGCTCCGATTGTCTAAACTAGGCCTTATAAGCGTCGAATAGGGCCCAAAAGGGGAGAAAACATGATTTTCAAGAGGCTGGAGTAGTATTACATAGTTTCTATATTCATTTACTACTAATTATTTTATTTCTAGTTTAATTGGAAAGTTTGACTTAAAGTAGAGCCCAAACAGGGAGAAAACAAGGTTTTCAAGAGCCAGGAATAATATTACATAGTTTCTCGATACAATTACTACAAATTAACCTTATTTTTTTATCTTAATTGAGAAGTTTGATCAAAAGTAAAACTTCAGTGTTTTTAATCTTATTTGAAATTTTAACTAAAAGTCAAACTTTCAGCCCTGATTGGCCTAAAGTAAGTCTTATAAGAGCTGAATAGGGAACAAACAGGGGAAAACATAATTTTCAAGAGAAGAGAGTAGTATTACATAGTTTCTATGTAGAATTACTATGAATTAACCTTATTTCTAGTCCTTATTGGAAAGTTTGACCAAAAATCAAACTTTCAGCCCGAATTGGTATGAACTAGGCCTTATAAGAGGCGAATAGGGCCCAAACGGGGAGAAAACATGGTATTCAGCAGCCGTAAGTAGTGTTAAATAATTTTTACGTACAATTACTACTAATTAACCTTGTTTCTAGTCTTAATTAAGAGGTTTAACGAAAAGTCAAAATTTCAACCCTGATTGGCCTTAACTAAGAGCCGAAAGGCCCCTAAATAGAGAAAAAACTTGATTTTCAAAAGCCGTGAGTGGTATTACATGATTTCTATATACAATTACTATTAATTAACCTTATTTTTAGTCTTAATTTGGAAATTTGATCAAAAACCAAAGTTTTAACCCCGTGGCCGGAACTAGGCCTCATAAGAACCGAACTGGGATAAACAGGGAGAAAACATAGTTTTCAAGAGCCATGAGTAGTATTACATAGTTTTTAAGTAAATTACTACTAATTAACCATGTTTCTCATTTTAATTGAGAAATTTGATCAAAAGTCAAACTCCCATCCCCGATTGGCCTGAATTAGGCCATATAAGAGCCGAATGGGCCCAAACGGGGAGAAAACTGTCTCTCAAGAGCTGGTAGTGTTATTACATAGTTTTTATGCACAAATACTACTAATTAACCTTATTTCTAGTCTTAATTGAGAAGTTTGACTAAAAGTTAAACTTTCAGCTCGATTAGCCTGAATTAGGCCTTATAAGAGTTGAATAGGACCCAAATAAGGGGAAATATGATTTTTAAGAGCCATGAGTGGTATTATATAGTTTCTATATATAATTACTACAAATTAACCTTATTTCTGTCTTAATTGAGAAGTTCGATCAAAAATCAAACTTTCAGTCCCTATTAGACTGAACTAGGCCTTATGAGAGCCGAATAGGGCCTAAACAAGGGGATACGTGGTTTTCAAGAACCGGAAGTAGTATTACACAGTTTCTATATATAATTACTATTAATTAACCTTGTTTCTAGTCTTAATTTGGGAAGTTTAACTAAAAGTTAAATATCAGCCCCGATTGGCCTGAAGTAGGCCTTAATAAGAGCCAAATAGGACCCAAATTGGGGAAAACATGGTTTTCAAGAATTGGGAGTTGTATTACATAGTTCTATATATAATCAATAAAAATTAACCTTATTTATAGTCTTTATTGGGGGGTTTGATAAAAAATCAAAACATTTAGCCTCGATTGACCTGAACTAGGCCTTATAAGAGCCAAATAGGGCCTAAATGGGGGTGACAATGTGGTTTTCAAGAGTCGGGAGTATTACTGCGTAGTTTCAATATACAATTACTACTAATTAACCTAGTTTCAGGTCTTAATAGGGAAGTCTGACCAAAAACCAATCTTTCAGCCTCGATTAGACTTAATTATGCCTTATAAGAGCTGAATAGGGTCCAAAAGTTAAGAAAATATGATTTTCAAGAGTCGTAGTAGTATTACGTAGTTTTTATATACAAATGCAATAAATAACTATTTTTTAGTCATAATTGGAAATTTGATCAAAAGTCAAAATTTCAGCCTTGATTGACTTGAACTAGGTCCTATAAGAGCCGAATAGCGCCCAAACAGCGGGAAGACATGGTTTTCAAGATCTGCGAGTAGTATTACATTATTTCTATATACGAATACTAATAATTAACTTTATTTCTGGTCTTAATTTGGAATTTTTACCAAAAGGCAAACTTTCTGCCCCGATTGGTCTGAATTAGATCTTATAAGAGCTGATTGGGGCCCAAACAGAGGGAAAATATGGTTTTCATGAGCCGGGAATAGTATTGCATAGTTTTTATTTCTAATTTTTACTAATTAACTTTATTTCTAGTCTTAATTAGAAAGTTTGACCAGCCCGATTTGGCCTAACTAGGCCTTATAAGAGCCGAATAGGAAACAATATGGGGAAATGTGGTTTTCAAGAGTCAGCAGTAGTATTACATTGTTTCTAAGCAGAAATACTATAAATTAAATTTATTTCTAGTCTTAATTGGGAAGTTTAACCAAAAGCCAAATTTCAGCCCAGATTGGTCTAAACTTGGCCTTATAGGAGCCGTATAGGGAACAAACATTGGGAAAAATTGGTTCTCAGGAGTCGCGAGCAGTATTACATAGTTTATTTGTACAATTACTTTCAATTAACTTTGTTTCTAGTATTAATTGGAAAGTTTAATAAAAGTCAAACTTTTGCCCCTGATTGGCCTGAATTAGGCTTTAAAAGAGCCGAGTAAGGCTTAAAGGGGAGAAAACGTGGATCTCAAGATCGAGAGTATTATTATATAGTTTTTATATACAATTACTACCAATTAACCTTGTTTCTAGCCTTAACTGGAAAGTTTAATAAAAAAGTCAAGTTTTCACCCCTGATTGGCCTGAATGAGGCCATATAAGAGCCCAATAGGACCCAAACAGGGAGGGAGAAAACATGGTTATCAAGATCCGGTTGTGATATTACTCACTTTCTATGTACAAATACTATCAATTAACCTTCTTTCTAGCCTTAATAGAGAAGATTGATCAAAAGTCAAACTTTCAGCCCCAGCTAGTTTGAACTGGGCCTTATAAGAGCCAAATAGGTTCTAAATGAGGATAAAATGTGATTTTCGAGAGCCGTGAGTCTTATTAAATAGTTTCTATGTATAAATAATGCCAATTTACCTTATTTTTAGTCTTAATTGGGAAGTTTAGACACAATTCAAACTTTCAGCCCCGAATCGCCTAAATAGGCCTTAAGAGCCAAATAGGGGCCTAAACGGGGAGGAAACATGATTTTCAAGAGCCGAGAGTTGTATTACATAGTTCTATGTACAAATACTATTAATTAAACTTATTTCTAGTCTTAATTGGGAAGTTTGACCAAAAGCCAAACTTTCAACCTTGATGGGCCTAAACTATGCCCTATAAGAGCCGAGTAAGGCCCAAACATGGGGAAAACGTGGTTCTCTAGATCCGAGAGTAGTATTACATAATATTTATGTACAATTACTGCCACTAATCCTTTTTTTATAGTCATAATTGGTATATTTAACTAAAAGTCAAACTTTCATCCACGATTGGCCTGAACTAGGAAGAAATGTTGTTCTTAAGGGCATATAAGAGCCGAATAGGGCCCAAACAGGAAGAAAACTTCGTTCTTAAGAGACACGAGTGGTATTACATAGTTTCAATATATATATTCTATCAATTAACCTAATTTCTAGTAATAATTAGGAAGTTTGACCAAAAATCAAACTTTCAGTCCTGATTGGTTTTAACTAGGCCATGTAAGAGCCGAATAGGGCCCAAACTTGGAGAAAACATGATTCTTAAGACCCGGGAGTGGTATTACATAATATCTATGTATAAATACTACCAACTAATCTTATTTCTAGTCTTAAGTAGAAAGCTTGATCAATAGACAAACCTTTAGCCCCGATTGGGCTGATTTGGTCCTTATAAGAGCCGAATAAAAAATAAACATGGGGAAAATGGGATTTCCAAGACCTGAGAGTGGCATTACATAATTCCTATGTACAATTACTACTAATTAAGCTTATTTTTAGTCTTAAATGAGAAGTTTGACTAAAAGCCAAGGTTCAACCCTGATTGACTGAATTAGGCCTTATAAGCCGTGTAGGGCCCGAACAAGAATAAAACGTGGTTTTCAAGAGCCGGGAGTAATATTACATAGTTTCTATGTACAGTTACTTCCAATTAACCTTGTTTGTAGTGTCAATTGAGAAGTTTGACTAAAATTCAAATATTCATCCCTGATTGGCCTGAGCTAAGCCAATAAGGCCCAAACAGGGAGAAAACATAGTTGTCAATAGGCATGAGTTGTATTACATAGTTTCTATGTATAAATACTACCACTTATCTTTACTTCTAGTCTTAATTGAAAAGTTTGACCAAAGTCAAACTTTCAGCCCCGATTGGCCAGACCTAGGCCTTATAAGAGCCGAAGAGGGCCTAAACTGAGAGAAAATGTGCTTTTCAAAAGCCGAGAGTGGTATTACATAGTTTCTATACAAAAATAACTATCAATTAAACTAATTTATTGTCTTAATTTGAAAGTTTTGCCAAAAAAATAAACTTTCAGCCCCGATTGGCCTAAACTAGGACTTATAAGAGCTGAATTAAGAACATACATGGGGAAAATATAATTCTCAAGAGCTGGGATTAGTATTACATAGCTTTTATGTTCAATTACTTCCAACTAACTTTGTTTCTAGTATTAATTGGGAAGTTTGATCAAAAGTCAAACTTTCAGTCTGATTGGCCTTCAGCCTTATTATAGAAGAGTATAGCCCAAATGGGGAGAAAACGTGATTCTCAAGAGCCGAGAGTAGTATTAGATTGTTTCTATGTATAATTACTACCAATTAAGCTTTTTTTAGTCTTAATTGGGAAGTTTGACCAAAAGTCAAACTTTCGACCCCGATTGGCCTGAACTAGGCCTGATAAAAGTCGAATAGGGAAAAAACATGGAAAAAGTATGGTTTTCAAGAACCGAGAGTAGTAACACATAGTTTTATGTACAGTTACTATTAATTAAACTTGTATCTAGTTTTAATTGCGAAATTTCACCAAAAGCCAAACTTTCGGCCCTGATTGGCTTGAGCTAAGCCTTATATGAGGCCATTAGGGCCCAAACAGGGAGAAACTTGGTTCTTAAGAGCCGAGAGTAGTGTTACACAGATTTTATGTATAATTACTTTCCATTAACCTTGTTTCTAGTCTTAATTATGAAGTTGACCAAAAGTCAATCATTCATCCCCGATTGGCCTGAAATCGGCCATATAAGAGCTGAGTAGGGCCCAAACGGATAGAAAATATGGTTCTCAATAGCCGGAAATGGTATTACATAGTTTCTATGTACAAATACTATCAATTAACAATATTTCTAATCTTAATTGGGAACTTTGACCAAAAGTCAAACTTTCAGCCCTGGTTGGTCTGAACTAGGCCTTATAAGAGCCGAATAGGGCCAAAACGGGGAGAAAACTTGGTTTTCAAGAGTCGTGAGTGGTATTACATCGTTTATATATACAATTATGACTAGTTAACCTTTTTCTAATCTTAATTGGAAAGTTTGACCAAAAATCAAGTCAAACTTTCAGCCCCGATTGGCGAGAATTAGGCCTTATAAGAGCAGAATAGGGCCTAAATGAGGAGAAAATATGATTTCAAGTGCCAGGAGTGAAATTACATAGTTTCCATGTGCAAATATATAAATTAAACTTACTTTTAGGCTTAATTGAGAAGTTTGATTAAAAGTAAAACTTTCAGCCCGGCTTGGCCTAAACCAGGCTTATAAGAGCCGAATAGGGAACAAACATGGGAAAAACTTGGTTCTCAAGAGTTAGGAGTAGTATTACAAAGTTACTATGGACAATTACTATCACTTAACCTCATTTCTATGGTCTTTATTGGGAAGTTTGACTAAAAGTGACTTTCAGTCTTGATTAGCCTGAGCTAAGCCTTATAAGAGCCGAATAGGTCCACAACAGGGAGAAAGAATGTTTCTCAAGAGCCAGGAGTTGTATTACATAGTTTATTTACAAATACTATCAATTAAATTTATTTCTAGTCTTAACTGGGAAGTTTGACCTAAAGTCAAACTTCATCCCCGAATGGCCTGAAGTAGGCCATATAAGAGTTTCTATCTGCAAATACTATCAATTAACCTTACTTCTAGTCTTAATTGGAAATTTGACCTTCAGCCTCGATTGGCCAGAACTGGGCCTTATAAGAGTTGAATAAGGCCTAAACTGGGAGAAAACGTGCTTTTCAAAAGCCGAGAGTGGTATTACATAGTTTTTATATAAAGTAACTATCAATTAAATTAATCTATAATCTTAATTTGAAAGTTTTACCAAAAAGCCAAACTTTCAGCCCCGATTGGCCTAAACTAGGCCTTATAAGAGCCGAATTAAGAACAAACATGGGGAAAATGTGGTTCTCAAGAGCTGGGAGTAGTATTACATAGCTTTTATGTTCAATTACTTCCAACTAACTTTGTTTCTAGTGATAATTGGGAAGTTTGACCAAAAGTTAAACTTTCAGTCTGATTGGCTTTCAGCCTTATTATAGCCGAGTATAGCCCAAATGGAGAGAAAACGTAATTCTCAAGAGCCGAGAGTAGTATTAGATTGTTTCTATGTGTAATTACTACCAATTAAGCTTTTTTTAGTCTTAATTGGGAAGTTTGACCAAAAGTCAAACTTTCGGCCCCGATTGGCCTGAACTAGGCCTGATAAAAGTCGAATAGGGAAAAAACATGGGGAAAGTATGGTTTTCAAGAATCGGGAGTAGTAACACATAGTTTTTATGTACAGTTCTATTAATTAAACTTGTATCTAGTTTTAATTGTGAAATTTGACCAAAAGCCAAACTTTCGGCCCTGATTGGATTGAGCTAAGCCTTATAGGACCCAAACAGGGAGAAAACGTGGTTCTTAAGAGCCAAGAGTAGTATTCACAGATTTTATGTATAATTACTTTCAATTAACCTTGTTTTCAGTCTTAATTATGAAGTTTGACTAAAAGTCAATCATTCATCCCCGATTGGCCTGAAATCGGCTATATAAGAGCCGAATAGGGCCCAAACTGATAGAAAATATGGTTCTCAATAGCCGGAAATGGTATTACATAGTTTCTATGTACAAATACTAACAATTAACAATATTTCTAATCTTAATTGGGAATTTTGACCAAAAGTCAAACTTTCAACCCGGTTGGTCTGAACTTGGCCTTATAAGAGCCGAATAGGGCCAAAACGGGGAGAAAACTTGGTATTCAAGAGTCGTGAGTGGTATTACATCATTTCTATATACAATTATGACTAGTTAACCTTTTTCTAATCTTAATTGGAAACTTTGACCAAAAATCAAGTCAAACTTTCAGCCCCAATTAGCGAGAATTAGGCCTTATAAGAGCAGAATAAGGCCTAAACGAGGAGAAAATATGATTTCAAGAGCCAGGAGTGGAATTACATAGTTTCCATGTGCAAATATATAAATTAAACTTACTTTTAGTCTTAATTAAGAAGTTTGATTAAAAGTAAAACTTTCAGCCCTGCTTGGACTAAACCAGGCTTATAAGAGCCGAATAGGAACAAACATGGGGAAAACTTGGTTCTCAAGAGTTAGGAGTAGTATTACATAGTTACTATGGACAATTACTATCACTTAACCTCATTTCTATGGTCTTTATTGGGAAGTTTGACTAAAACTGACTTTCAGTCCTGATTAGCCTGAGCTAGGCCTTATAAGAGCCGAATAGGTCCACAACAGGGAGAAAGAATGTTTCTCAAGAGCCAGGAGTTGTATTGCATAGTTTATGTACAAATACTATCAATTAAATTTATTTCTAGTCTTAGCTGGGAAGTTTGACCAAAAGTCAAACTTCATCCCCGAATGGCCTGAAGTAGGCCATATAAGAGTCAAATAGGGCCAAAATAGGGAGAAGAGCCAATTGTAGTATTACATTATTTCTATGTACAAATACAAATTAACCTTTTCCTGTCCTTAATTGAAAAGTTTGACCAAAAGTCAAACTTTCAGCCCAGATTAGCCTAAACTATGCCTTGTAAGAGCTGAACAAGGAAAAAACAGGGGGAAATGCGGTTTTCAAGAGACGAGAGTAGTATTGCATAGTTTCTATGTAGAATTACTACGAATTAACTTTATTTCTAGCTCTCATTTGGGAGTTTGACCAAAAGTCAAACTTTCAGCCCAGATTGGCCTGAAATAGGCCTTATAAGAGGCGAATCGGGCCCAAATAGGGAGAAAACATGTTTTTCAACTGCCTTGAGTATTTTACATAGTTTTTACATAAAATTACTACTAGTTTACCTTTTTTCTAGTCTTAATTAGGAAGTTTAATCAAAAGTCAAAATTCTAGGCCACATAATAACCAGACTAAAAGTCTAAACGGGGATAAAACATAGTTTTCAAGAGTAGTATTACATAGTTTTTAAGTAAATTACTACTAATTAACCCTATTTCTTGAAAATTTTTATCAAAAGTCAAACTCTCATCCCCGATTGGCCTTAACTAGGCCATCTAAGTGTAGAATAAGGCCCAAACGGGGAGAAAATTGGTTCTCAAGAGGCGGGAGTGGTATTACATAGTTTTTATGTACAAATACCACTAATTAACCTTATTTCTAGACTTAATTGAGAAGTTTGACTGAAAGTTAAACTTTTATCTCTGGTTGGCATGACCTAGGCCTTATTAGAGCCGAATAAGGCCATACAGGAAGAAAATATAGTTTTCAAGAGCCGATAGTAGTATTACATAGTTTCTATGTACAACTACTAATAAACTTTGTTTCTTGTCTTAATTAGAAAGTTTGATCAAAAATTAAATTTTTAGCCCAAATTGGCCTGAACTAAGAATTATAAGAGCAAAAAACGGCCCAAACAGGGGGAAATATGGTTTTCAAGAGCCATGAGTGATATTACATAGTTTCTATGTATGATTACTACTAATTAACCTTTTTTTAGTCTTAATTGGGAAGTTTGACCAAAAGTCAAACTTTCAACCACGATTAGATTGAACACGCCTTATAAGAGTTGAATAGGGCCCAAACAGGGAGAAAACGTGGTTTCAAGAGCTGGAGTAGTTTTACATAGTTTCTATATACAATTACTTCTAATTTATTATTTCTAATTGTTGGCCCAAGAGGTTACACTCTCCATTGTTTTGTGTTTTGATGATAACAAACCAAATAAGTGCTATTTGGTACTAATGATTTGATCAAGATGCATTTCAGGTTTTGTACCATGTTTAGAGCTCATTCGCTTCGCTTTTGCAAAAACTTCTAAGTTCCATATAGCAATGAAGGCAAATTGCACATCAAGGAAGGATCATAGAAGAGAAGGCACTTGCAAGGCATTGGATGGCTCAAAGATTGCTTCAGAGGTCCTTAGGTTTTGTTTTATAGCTTTATAGCATGTTAAAGAATAGAGAGTAGGTTTGAAGCTCAAACACACACGTTTTCACGCGTATGCTATTTCCAAGTTTATTCCTCATAAAATATACAAAAATACTTTTACACTAATTCTTCCTTATACAAATCTGTTTTTATGTTGTATACTGATTTCCTGTTCAAAATAGTTTTGATCAAAATATTTTTCCTCTCAAAATTCCCTTTCTATTTCAATTTTTGACCTGAGCCGGTCGACCGGCAATATACCACCAGTCGACCGAAGATCTGGCAGAGTGCACGTATCCGTGTGCACGTCTGTCGGTCGACCGGTAGGCTACCGGTAGTCGACCGAAGTTTTTAGTTTGCTCTCTGTATCTTACCAGTCGACCGGTGGTCTACCGGCCTTCGACCGATAGTTCATCTTTTATCTTTTCGGTCGACCGGCTGTCTACCGATAGTCGACCGGTACATGTTTTGAGTCTCAGTCAGGAGCAGTTGACTGTACCAGTCGACCGATAGTTCATAACGGTCAAATTTTTGAACTATCGGTCGACCGGGCCAGTCGACCGATATGGCCGTTGAACAGTAAAACGGGCATATTTTTAAATCTGTTTTAACTTAATTTTTGAAATTAAAAATCCGTTGGAGGGTATATTTGGAACTAATTACTTCCTAATCTTCAGTAATTAATTCCTAACCCTAAACCCTAGCCCTCTCCTATAAATAGGGGTGTTTGGGGAGAGTTTCTTTACAACAATTATTCAAGAGAAAATTCAAAAGTTTGGGATATTTCAAAAGAGCTTGTTTCTTGTTTTTGTGCTGATATTTCTCATTCATTTTCAGAAGTGTTCTTGATATACTCTCTGAATTTGATTTTCTTTCTTCACTTACACAAGAGCTTCATTCCTTCTCAATATTCTCTAAGGACCTTTGTAAGGGAAGAGATATTTGAAAGAGAGAGTTTGTGATCTTTTGATTACTTAGAAATTGTATTGTGCTGAAATTGTAGGAGTTGGGTACTCCATTTGTAATTGATCTTTGTGATAGTGAAAGTAGCTAGAATCCTTCTGGGGAAGGCGGGGAGTAGAGCTGGGTGCTCGAACCTCGATAACATATCTTTGTGTTTGCGATTGGTTTACTTTCCATTGCTATTACTTTGTGTTTTTGATTGCTATTGCCATATTCATTCATTCATCTCATTGCATTTGCTTCATATTTTTTTAAAATTGTCCTTAGATTAGCATAATCACCTATTCACCCCCCTCTAGGTGATTTTCAATTGGTATCAGAGCTTGGACTCTAGGTTTGGCTTAACATCCTTAGAGAGATCCTAAAATATTGCTAATCAACATTTTCATTCATCCATACACACACTAGTAAACATGGCCGACAACATTAAATCCCCACCTAAATTTGATGGCCTTAATTTCCCTATTTGGAAGGTTAGGATGACTATATTTTTGCAATCACTAGGTAGCTTAGTTGCCAAATCCTTGACCAAACCCTATGAGGCACCCGATGGTGATGAGGGCACTTGGACCGACCTTGACTTTAAGATGTATGAGGCTAACTCAAAAGCCCAAAACTCCCTTCTTACCGCCTTGAATGAGGATGACCTTACACGTGTTATTCATTGCCAATCCGCCTATGAGATGTGGCAACACTTATTGGTCACGCATGAAGGGACCTCACAAGTCAAGAGAGCCAAAGTAGATCTCTTGCGGTCTCAATATGAATCATTTAAGATGCTAGATGATGAAACAATTGATTGCATGATTACTCGTTTCACAAAAATCACTAATGGTCTTTCTTCATTAGGTGACATCATCTCCAACGACCAAAAGGTACGCAAGGTGATACGGGCTCTTCCTCCATCTTGGGAGATCAAGTTTACTACCTTGAAGGAATTGAACGACAAAGACGAGATGGACATCATAAGTCTCATAGGGAACCTCAAAACCTATGAGATGGAGAAGAAAGCAAGAGAAGAGGCGGCTCCAACAAAGAAGAAGTCTATCGCTTTCAAGTGTTCTTCCTCCACCATTGAAGACGAAGATGAAGATGAAGAAGAAGATGAGGAGCTCTCCCTCCTCGTGCGCAACATCAAGAGGATGTACCGGAAGAACAAGCAAAATTTCCGGAGAAAGTTTGAAGGTAAAGAGGAGCGAAAGATCATTTGCTACAATTGCCGCAAGCCCGGACACATCATGGCCGATTGCCCGGAATTCAAGAAGAAAATGACTTCCTCCTTCAAGCCAAGAAAGCAAGACGAAAAGAAGGCTTACAAGGCCACTTGGGATTCGGAAAGCGAGTCCGAAGATGAAGAAAAGGCGGACACCGCAAACATGTGTTTCATGGCAAACACACCCAAGGTAACCCCTCAAACTCTTGAATCTATAGATGATAATGATGATGATTTAAGTAAGGAAGTTCTAGTGCATGCTTTTGTAGAACTTTCCGAAACTTATGATAGCAAGAAAATGGAGTGTTTTAAACTACAAAAGGAAGTTGCTTTTCTTAAATCTCAACTTGCTTTGATTTCACAAGAAAAAGAGGATCTTTCTTCTAATCTTATTTCCATTCAAAATGAATTTCATTCTTATAAGATTTCTTGTAAGGGTAAAACCCCTATTGTTGATAATAATGAAATTTCTTCTTTTAAAGCTAAAATGAGTGATTTTGAAAAAGTTTTAAAAGATTGTGCTTTTAATACAAAGAAACTTGAAGAAAAATTTTCCAAAAAGCATACATCTCATGCTAAAGTTTCTCATGATAAGATTCCACATGCTCATACTTCTAATGCTTCTCATGCTAAATCTTTTCATGCTCACAATGCCAATGCTCACAAAACACACACTCATTATGCATTTAAATATGGTAGAGTGTATAGATGCACATATTGTGGCAAAAATGGACATTTAGCAAAATTTTGTTATGATAAATTGCATAGCTCAAATAATCTTGTTTGGGTTAATGGTTCTAACCCTCATGGACCCAAGAAAATGTGGGTACCAAAATCAAGTCCTAAAATGTTTGATGTAGGTACACACCAAGGCTCCAAGACGTAGGGAGCGGTGGTACCTTGATAGTGGTTGTTCGAGGCACATGACATGGGATATCAACAACTTCACAACCCTATCAAGGTACATGGAAGGTGGCTCCGTCACCTTCGGGGATGATTCCAAAGGAACTATCATCGGTATAGGTAACATTCAAGTTGGTTCATCTCCTATTATAGAGAATGTTGTTTTGGTTGATGGTTTAAAGCATAATTTGCTTAGTATTAGCCAATTTTGTGATCGTGGTCTTAAAGTTGTTTTTGATGATACTTCTTGCAAGATTTTTGATATTAAATCGAATGATTGTATTTTGACCGGTTTTCGTGATGACAATGTTTATATAATTGACATGCTTAATGTAGAGTGTTCTACTAAGTGTTTAAATGCTTTTGATGAAAATTCATGGCTTTGGCATAGAAGATTAGGACATGCTTCTTTTGAACATCTTTTTAGAATTAATTCAAAGGAATTGGTGAAGGGTATTCCTTACTTGAGTTTTGAGAAAGACCGCATTTGTAGTGCGTGCCAACTTGGGAAACAAACCAAGTCTTCCTTTAAACCAATCAAGGATATCATGTCAACTAGACCTCTAGAATTAATTCATATGGATTTATTTGGACCAACTAAAACTAAAAGCTTAAATGGAAGTAGATTTGCATTTGTTTTAGTTGATGATTTCTCTCGATTTACTTGGGTTTTCTTTTGCAAAATAAAGATCAAACTTTTTCTCACTTTAAGATTTTTAGAAAAAGAGTTGAAAAAGAAAAAGGTTTTCCGATTTTGAGAATAAGGAGTGATAGAGGTGGTGAGTTTGTTAACCAACTCTTCATGACTTATTGTGATGAAAAGGGAATTAAGCATGAAATGTCTTGTCCTAGAACTCCACAACAAAATGGAGTTGTAGAAAGGAAAAATAGAACACTTCAAGAGATGGCTAGGACAATGATAAGTGAATACGACCTCCCTCAATATTTATGGGCCGAGGCCGTAAACACCGCATGCTATATATCGAATCGTATTTATTTATGCAAAAATTCTTCGAAAACTTCTTTTGAAATGTATCATTTTAGAAAACCAAATGTTTCCTATTTCAAAGTTTTTGGATGCAAATGTTTTGTTTTGAACACTAAAGAGAATTTGGGTAAATTTGATGCTAAAGCTTATGAGGCTATCTTTGTAGGATATTCCTCTACTAGCAAAGCATATAGAGTTTTCATTAGATCTTCACTTACTATTGAAGAAACTATGCATGTTAAGTTTGAAGAGTCTAATGTGTTTGTTGAGAATGTTGTAGAGATTGAACCATTAGGTGAAAGCATGGAGAGACTATCCTTGAAGGACTCACCCGCACAAGAAGATAAGCAAGAACCTTTAGGTGAAGTTCAAAAGGATAATGAGGAAAGTGCGCAACCACTTCCCAAAGCTTGGAGATACGCTACAAATCATCCGAAGGAGCTCATTTTGGGTGATGCTTCCAAAGGAGTCACAACGCGCTCCAAACTCCATGACATATGTGGTAACTTTGCTTTCATTTCTCATTTTGAACCCAAAGGCATTCTCGAAGCCGAGACGGACCCATATTGGTTGCTTGCCATGCAAGAGGAACTCAATCAATTTGAGCGCAACCAAGTTTGGCACCTTGTTCCTAAGCCCCACGATAGACCAATAATTGGTACTAAGTGGATCTTTAGAAACAAGATGGATGAGTCCGGAAATGTCATTAGGAATAAAGCTAGGTTAGTGGCCCAAGGTTACACTCAAGTTGAGGGAATCGACTTTGAGGAATCCTTTGCACCCGTAGCACGGCTTGAAGCCATACGGATAACACTAGCTTATGCATCTTTTAAAAATTTCAAACTTTTTCAAATGGATGTAAAAAGTGCATTTTTAAATGGATTTCTTAATGAAGAAGTTTTTGTTGCTCAACCTCCCGGTTTTGTTGATCATGTTCATCCCGATTTTGTTTTCAAACTCGATAAGGCTTTATATGGTTTGAAACAAGCTCCAAGAGCTTGGTATGAAAGGCTTTCAAGTTTTCTTATTTCAAACAATTTTATTAAAGGCAAAGTAGACACTACTCTATTCACTAAGCATGTTGATAATGATATTTTGATTGTCCAAATTTATGTTGATGATATAATTTTCGGTTCTACTAATGAAGTTTTATGCAAGGATTTTGAAAAGGTAATGCAACAAGAATTTGAAATGTCCTCCATGGGTGAACTCAACTTCTTCCTTGGACTCCAAGTCAAGCAATTGCAAGATGGGAACTTCATTAGCCAAGCCAAATATGCAAAGGAACTCGTGAAGAGGTTTGGACTTGAAGACGCTAAAACTTGCAACACTCCCATGGCAACTACAACCAAGCTTGATAAGGACGAACAAGGTAAAAATGTTGATATTAAATTGTTTAGAAGCATGATAGGTAGTCTTTTATATTTAACGGCAAGTAGGCCGGATATCATGTTTAGTGTGTGTCTTTGTGCTAGATTTCAATCGTGTCCCAAAGAATCTCATTTAATTGCCGTAAAACGCATTATTCGATATGTTAAGGGAACGATTGGATTAGGTCTTTGGTATCCGAAAACTATAGATTTTTCTATGATTAGTTATTCGGACGCCGACTATGCGGGTTGTAGAGTAGATAGAAAGAGTACTAGTGGGACATGTCAATTTCTCGGTAATTGTCTTGTTTCATGGTCCTCTAGGAAGCAAAATTCCGTAGCTCTATCAACCGCCGAGGCGGAGTATGTTGCCGCGGGGGCTTGTTGTGCACAAGTCCTTTGGATGAAACATACTCTCCTTGATTATGATTTGCATTATAAAAATATTAAAATATTTTGTGATAATACTAGTACTATTCATTTAACTAAAAATGCAAATCAACATAGTAAGACCAAGCACATCGAGATTAGATATCACTTTCTTAGAGATCATTTTGAGAAAGGTGATATTGATATTGATTATGTTTCCACCGATTTTCAACTAGCCGATATTTTTACAAAACCACTTGATTTTGCTAGATTTTCGTTTATTTGTGGAGAATTAAATATGTGTATTATTGATTAAACATGTTTTTCATAACCCTTTTTGATGTATGACAAAAAGGGGGAGAATAAGTTACATGTACAAAAATAAGTTCATTTGGTCTTGGTTCCATATGAATTTATGAGTTTTATGAGTTTTTAATGTGTTTTTTTTTGAATCTCTATGATTTAAGTTTAAATTGGTATCAAGGAGCAAATTTTTGATTTTTGGTGTTTTTGGTATCAAGTACAAGTTTTAAAGTTTCATTTGTATTGTATTGTTGATTTCAATAATTGGTGCATCATTTCTTTTTATCATTTCAATTATTGGTATCTAGAGCATATTTATAATGTTTAAATATAGCATAATTTGAGGGGGAGTTTTCTCCTCCCCATATTTTTGTAAATAGCCTATTTGTTTTGTCATCATCAAAAAGGGGGAGATTGTTGGCCCAAGAGGTTACACTCTCCATTGTTTTGTGTTTTGATGATAACAAACCAAATAAGTGCTATTTGGTACTAATGATTTGATCAAGATGCATTTCAGGTTTTGTACCATGTTTAGAGCTCATTCGCTTCGCTTTTGCAAAAACTTCTAAGTTCCATATAGCAATGAAGGCAAATTGCACATCAAGGAAGGATCATAGAAGAGAAGGCACTTGCAAGGCATTGGATGGCTCAAAGATTGCTTCAGAGGTCCTTAGGTTTTGTTTTATAGCTTTATAGCATGTTAAAGAATAGAGAGTAGGTTTGAAGCTCAAACACACACGTTTTCACGCGTATGCTATTTCCAAGTTTATTCCTCATAAAATATACAAAAATACTTTTACACTAATTCTTCCTTATACAAATCTGTTTTTATGTTGTATACTGATTTCCTATTCAAAATAGTTTTGATCAAAATATTTTTCCTCTCAAAATTCCCTTTCTATTTCAATTTTTGACCTGAGCCGGTCGACCGGCAATATACCACCAGTCGACCGAAGATCTGGCAGAGTGCACGTATCCGTGTGCACGTCTGTCGGTCGACCGGTAGGCTACCGGTAGTCGACCGAAGTTTTTAGTTTGCTCTCTGTATCTTACCAGTCGACCGGTGGTCTACCGGCCTTCGACCGATAGTTCATCTTTTATCTTTTCGGTCGACCGGCTGTCTACCGATAGTCGACCGGTACATGTTTTGAGTCTCAGTCAGGAGCAGTCGACTGTACCAGTCGACCGATAGTTCATAACGGTCAAATTTTTGAACTATCGGTCGACCGGGCCAGTCGACCGATATGGCCGTTGAACAGTAAAACGGGCATATTTTTAAATCTGTTTTAACTTAATTTTGAAATTAAAAATCCGTTGGAGGGTATATTTGGAACTAATTACTTCCTAATCTTCAGTAATTAATTCCTAACCCTAAACCCTAGCCCTCTCCTATAAATAGGGGTGTTTGGGAGAGTTTCTTTACAACAATTATTCAAGAGAAAATTCAAAAGTTTGGGATATTTCAAAAGAGCTTGTTTCTTGTTTTTGTGCTGATATTTCTCATTCATTTTCAGAAGTGTTCTTGATATACTCTCTGAATTTGATTTTCTTTCTTCACTTACACAAGAGCTTCATTCCTTCTCAATATTCTCTAAGGACCTTTGTAAGGGAAGAGATATTTGAAAGAGAGAGTTTGTGATCTTTTGATTACTTAGAAATTGTATTGTGCTGAAATTGTAGGAGTTGGGTACTCCATTTGTAATTGATCTTTGTGATAGTGAAAGTAGCTAGAATCCTTCTGGGGAAGGCGGGGAGTAGAGCTGGGTGCTCGAACCTCGATAACATATCTTTGTGTTTGCGATTGGTTTACTTTCCATTGCTATTACTTTGTGTTTTTGATTGCTATTGCCATATTCATTCATTCATCTCATTGCATTTGCTTCATATTTTTTTAAATTGTCCTTAGATTAGCATAATCACCTATTCACCCCCCCTCTAGGTGATTTTCACTAGTCTTAATAAGTTAAACTTTCAACTCCGATTGCCTAAACTAGGCCTTATAAGCGTCGAATATGGCCCAAACAGGAAGAAAACATGATTTTCAAGAGGCTGGAGTAGTATTACATAGTTTCTATATTCAATTACTACTAATTATTTTTATTTCTAGTTTAATTGGGAAGTTTGACTAAATGTAGAGCCCAAACAGGAAGAAAACAAGGTTTTCAAGAGCCAAGAATAATATTACATAGTTTCTCGGTACAATTACTACAAATTAACATTATTTTTTATCTTAATTGAGAAGTTTGACCAAAAGTGAAACCTTAGTGTTTTTAATCTTATTTGAAATTTTGACTAAAAGTCAAACTTTCAGCCCTGATTGGCCTAAAGTAAGTCTTATAAGAACTGAATAGGGAACAAACAGGGGAAAACATAATTTTCAAGAGAAGGGAGTAGTATTACATAGTTTCTATGTAGAATTACTACGAATTAACCTTATTTCTAGTCCTTATTGGGAAGTTTGACCAAAAATCAAACTTTCAGCCCGAATTGGCATGAACTAGGCCTTATAAGAGGCGAATAGGGCTCAAACGGGTAGAAAACATGGTATCAGCAGCCTTGAGTAGTGTTACATAGTTTTTACGTTCAATTACAACTAATTAACCTTGTTTCTAGTCTTAATTAAGAAGTTTAACGAAAAGTCAAAATTTCAACCCTGATTGGCCTTAACTAAGAGCCGAAAGGCCCCTAAATAGGGAAAAAACTTGATTTTAGAAAGCCGTGAGTGGTATTACATAATTTCTATATACAATTACTATTAATTAACCTTGTTTCTAGTCTTAATTAGGAAATTTGATCAAAAACCAAAGTTTTAACCCCGTTGGCCTGAACTAGGACTCATAAGAACCGAACAGGGATAAACGGGGAGAAAACATAGTTTTCAAGAGCCATGAGTAGTATTACATAGTTTTAAGCAGATTACTACTAATTAACCATGTTTCTCATTTTAATTGAGAAATTTGATCAAAAGTCAAACTCCCATCCCTGATTGCCCTGAATTAGGCCATATAAGAGCCGAATGGGCCCAAACGGGGAGAAAACAGGCTCTCAAGAGCTGGTAGTGATATTACATAGTTTTTATGCACAAATACTACTAATTAACCTTATTTCTAGTTTTAATTGAGAAGTTTGACTAAAAGTTAAACTTTCAGCCCGATTGACCTGAATTAGGCCTGATAAGAGTTAAATAGGATCTAAACAAGGGGAAATGTGATTTTTAAGAGTCATGAGTGGTATTACATAGTTTCTATGTATAATTATTACTAATTAACCTTATTTCTAGTCTTAATTGAGAAGTTTGATCAAAAGTCAAACTTTCAGTCCCTATTAGACTAAGCCTTATAAGAGCCGAATAGGGCCTAAACAAGGGAAACCGTGGTTTTCAAGAACCTGAAGTAGTATTACATAGTTTCTATATATAATTACTACTAATTAACCTTGTTTCTAGTCTTAATTTGGGAAGTTTAACCAAAAGTTAAATATCAGCCCCAATTGGCCTGAAGTAAGCCTTAATAAGAGCCAAATAGGACCCAAATTGGGGAAAACATGGTTTTCAAGAATTGGGAGTTATATTACATAGTTCTATATGTAATTAATAAAAATTAACCTTATTTATACTCTTTATTGAGAAGTTTGATCAGAAATCAAATCTTTTAGCCTCGATTGACTTGAACTAGGCCTTATAAGAGCCAAATAGGGCCTAAATGGGGGTGACAACGTGGTTTTCAAGAGTCGGGAGTATTACCGCATAGTTTCTATATACAATTACTACTAATTAACCTAGTTTCAAGTCTTAATAGGGAAGTTTGACCAAAAACACAATCTCCCAATCTCCAGTAGAGTTAACTATGCCTTATAAGAGCTTAATAGGGTCCAAAAGTTAAGAAAACATGATTTTCAAGAGCTGTAAGTAGTATTACATAGTTTTTATATACAAATGCAATAAATTAACCATTTTTAGTCTTAATTGGAAATTTGATCAAAAGTCAAAATTTCAGCCTTGATTGACATGAACTAGGCCCTATAAAGAGCCGATTAGCGCCCAAACAGGGGGAAGACATGGTTTTCAAGATCTGTGAGTATTATTACATTATTTCTATATACGAATACTAATAATTAACTTTATTTCTGGTCTTAATTGGGAATTTTTACCAAAAGGCAAACTTTCTGCCCCGATTGGTCTGAATTATATCTTATAAGAGCCGATTGGGGCCCAAACCGGGGGAAAACATGGTTTTCATGAGCCGGGAATAGTATTGCATAGTTTTTATTTCTAATTTCTACTAATTAACTTTATTTCTAGTCTTAATTAGAAAGTTTAACCAAAAGTCAAACTTTCAGCGCCGATTGGCATGTACTAGGCCGTAGAAGAGCCGAATAGAGAAACGAGGGGAAAACATGGGGTTCAAGAGCCGTTAGTAGCATTACGTAGTTTTTATATACAATTACTACTTATTAACCTTGTTTCTAATCTTAATTTGAAAGTTTGGACAAAAGTCAAGCTTTCAGCCTTGATTTGCCTGAACTAAACCTTATAAGAGCGGAATAGAGCCCAAACGGGGCGATTTTAAATAGTCGGTAGTAGTATTACATTGTTTCTATGTGCAATTACTATTAATTAGCCTTATTTGTACTCTAAATTATGAAGCTTGACTAAAATTCAAACTTTTAGCCTCTATTGGTCAGAACTAGGTCTTATAAAAGCCGAGTAAGATCTAAATGATGTGAAAACGTGGTCTTCAAGGGCCTGAGTAGTATTACATAGTTTTTATATACAAATACTACTAATTAAACTTGTTTCTAATCTTAATTGAGAAGTTTGACTAAAAATACAACTTTCAGCCCTAATTGGCCTAAACTAGGCCTTATAAGAGCCAAGTAGGGCTCAAACAGGGAGAAAATATTGTTTTTAAGAGCCGAGAGTAGTATTACATAGTTTCTATATACAAATACTATTAATTAAACTTATTTCCAGTCTTAATTGAAAATTTTGACCAAAAGTCAAACTTTCAGCCGATTTGGCCTAACTAGGCCTTATAAGAGCCGAATAGGAAACAAATATGGGGAAATGTGGTTCTCAAGAGTCAGCAGTAGTATTACCTTGTTTCTAAGCAGAATTACTATCAATTAAATTTATTTCTAGTCTTAATTGGGAAGTTTAACCAAAAGCCAAATTTCAGCCCTGATTGGCCTAAACTTGGCCTTATAGGAGCCGAATAGGGAACAAACATTAGGAAAAATTGGTTCTCAGGAGTCGCGAGCAGTATTACATAGTTTATTTGTACAATTACTTTCAATTGGAAACTTTGTTTCTAGTATTAATTGGAAAGTTTAATAAAAAGTCAAACTTTCGCCCCTGATTGGCCTGAATTAGGCTTTAAAAGAGCCGAGTAAGGCTTAAAGGGGAGAAAACGTGGATCTCAAGATCCGAGAGTATTATTATATAGTTTTTATATACAATTACTACCAATTAACCTTGTTTCTAGCCTTAACTGGAAAGTTTAATAAAAAAGTCAAGTTTTCACCCCTGATTGGCCTGAATGAGGCCATATAAGAGCCCAATAGGACCCAAACGGGGAGAAAACATGGTTATCAAGATCCGATTATGGTATAACACAATTTATATGTACAAATACTATCAATTTACCTTCTTTCTAGTCATAATAGAGAAGATTGATCAAAAGTCAAACTTTCAGCCCCAGCTAGTTTGAACTGGGCCTTATAAGAGCCAAATAGGTTCTAAACGGGGATAAAATATGGTTTTCGAGAGCCGTGAGTCTTATTAAATAGTTTCTATGTATAAATAATACCAAATTTACCTTGTTTTTAGTTTTAAATTGGAAGTTTAGACACAATTCAAACTTTCAGCCCCGAATAGCCTGAAATAGGCCTTAAGAGCCAAATAGGGCCTAAACGGGGAGGAAACATGATTTTCAAGAGCCGAGAGTGGTATTACATAGTTTCTATGCACAAATATGGGAAGTTTGACCAAAAGCCAAACTTTCAACCTTGAATAAGAGCCGAGTAAGGTCCAAACATGGGGAAACCGTGGTTCTCATGATCCGGGAGTAGTATTACATAATATTTATGTACAATTACTACCACTTAACCTTATTTCTAGTCATAATTGGTATATTTAACTAAAAGTCAAACTTTCATCCACGATTGGCCAGAACTAGGAAGAAAATGTTGTTCTTAAGGGCATATAAGAGCCGAATAAGGCCCAAATAGGAAGAAAACTTCGCTCTTAAGAGACAGGAGTTGTATTACATAGTTTCAATATATAAATTCTATCAATAAACCTAATTTCTAGTACTAATTAGGAAATTTGACCAAAAATCAAACTTTCAGCCCTGATTGGTTTGAACTAGGCCATATAAGAGCTGAATAGGGCCCAAACGGGGAGAAAACGTGGTCTTAAGACCCGAGAGTGGTATTACATAATTTCTATGTACAAAAACTACCAACTAATCTTATTTCTAGTCTTTATTAGATTGTTTGACCAAAAGACAAACCTTCAGCCCCGATTGGGCTGATTTGGGCCTTATAAGAGCCGAATAAAGAATAAACATGGGGAAAACATGATTTCCAAGAGCTGAGAGTAATATTACATAGTTTCTATGTACAATTACTACTAATTAAGCTTATTTTTAGTCTTAAATGAGAAGTTTGACTAAAAGCCAAGGTTGAACCCTGATTGACTCAACTAGGCCATATAAAAGCCGTGTAGGGCCCGAACAAGAATAAAACATGGTTTTCAAGAGCCGAGAGTAGCATTATATATACTTGCTATGTACAGTTACTTCCAATTAGTCTTGTTTCTAGTGTCAATTGAGAAGTTTGACAAAAATTCAAACATTCATCCCTGATTGGCCTGAGCTAAGCCATATAAGAGTCGAATAAGGCTTAAACAGGGAGAAAACATGGTTGTCAATAGCCATGAGTTGTATTACATAGTTTCTATGTGTAAATACTATCAATTAACCTTACTTTTAGTCTTAATTGGAAATTTGACCTTTCAGCCTCGATTGGCCAGAACTACGCCATATATGAGTTGAATGGGCCTAAACTGGGAGAAAACGTGCTTTTCAAAAGCCGAGAGTGGTATTACATAGTTTTTATATAAAAGTAACTATCAATTAAACTAATTTGTAGTCTTAATTTGAAAGTTTTACCAAAAAGCTAAACTTTCAGCCCCGATTGGCCTAAACTAGGCCTTATAAGAGCCGAATAAATAACAAACATGGGAAAACGTGATTCTCAAGAGCTGAGAGTAGTATTAAATAGCTTTTATGTTCAATTACTTCCAACTAACTTTGTTTCTAGTATTAATTGGGAAGTTTGACCAAAAGTCAAACTTTCAGTCTGATTGGCCTTCAGCCTTATTATAGAAGAGTATAGCCCAAATGGGGAGAAAACGTGATTCTCAAGAGCCGAGAGTAGTATTAGATTGTTTCTATGTATAATTACTACCAATTAAGCTTTTTTAGTCTTAATTGGGAAGTTTGACCAAAAGTCAAACTTTCGACCCCGATTGGCCTGAACTAGGCCTGATAAAAGTCGAATAGGGAAAAAACATGGAAAAAGTATGGTTTTCAAGAACCGAGAGTAGTAACACATAGTTTTTGTGTATAGTTACTATTAATTAAATTTGTATCTAGTTTTAATTGTGAAATTTGACCAAAAGCCAAACTTTCGGCCCTGATTGGCTTGAGCTAAGCCTTATACGAGCCCCTTAGGACCCAAACAGGGAGAAAATGTGGTTCTTAAGAGTCAAGATTAGTATTACACAGATTTTATGTATAAATTACTTTCAATTAACCTTGTTTCTTGTCTTAATATGAAGTTTGACCAAAAGTCAATCATTCATCCCCGATTGGCCTGAAATCGGCCATATAAGAGCCAAGTAGGGCCCAAACGGATAGAAAATATGGTTCTCAATAGCCGGAAATGGTATTACATAGTTTCTATGTGCAAATACTACCAATTAACAATATTTCTAATCTTAATTAGGAACTTTGACCAAAGTCAAACTTTCAGCCCTAGTTGGTCTGAACTAGACCTTATAAGAGCCGAATAGGGCCAAAACGGGGAGAAAACTTAGTTTTCAAGAGTCGTGAGTGGTATTACATCATTTCTATATACAATTATGACAGTTAACCTTTTTCTAATCTTAATTGGAAAGTTTGACCAAAAATCAAGTCAAACTTTCGCCCGATTAGCGAGAATTGGGACTTATAAGAGCAGAATAGGGCCTAAACGAGGAGAAAATATGATTTCAAGAGTCAGGAGTGGAATTACATAGTTTCCATGTGCAAATATATAAATTAAACTTACTTTTAGTCTTAATTGAGAAGTTTGATTAAAAGTAAAACTTTCAGCCCCGCTAGGCCCAAATCAGGCTTATAAGAGCCGAATGGGGAACAAACAAGGAGAAAACTTGGTTCTCAAGAGTTAGGAGTAGTATTACATAGTTACTATGGACAATTACTACCACTTAACCTCATTTCTATGGTCTTTATTGGGAAGTTTGACTAAAAGTGACTTTCAGTCCTGATTAACCTGAGCTAGGCCTTATAAGAGCCGAATAGGTCCACAATAGGGAGAAAGAATGTTTCTCAAGAGCCAGGAGTTGTATTACATAGTTTATGTACAAATACTATCAATTAAATTTATTTCTAGTCTTAACTGGAAAGTTTGACAAAAAGTCAAACTTCATCCCCGAATGGCCTGAAGTAGGCCATATAAGAGTCAAATAGGGCCAAAACAGGGAGAAAACTTTATTCTCAAGAGCCGAGAGTGGTATTACATTATTTCTATGTACAAATACAAATAACCTTTTTCCTGTCCTTAATTGAAAAGTTTGACCAAAAGTTAAACTTTCAGCCCAGATTAGCCTAAACCATGCCTTGTAAGAGCTGAACAAGGAAAAAATAGGGGGGTTTTCAAGAGACGGTAGTAGTATTGCATAGTTTCTATGTAGAATTACTACGAATTAACTTTATTTCTAGTTCTTATTTGGGAGTTTGACCAAAAGTCAAACTTTCAGCCCAGATTGGCCTGAACTAGGCCTTATAAGAGGCTAATCGGGCCCAAATAGGGAGAAAACATGTTTTTCAACTGCCTTGAGTAGTTTATATAGTTTTTACATAATATTACCATTAATTTACCTTTTTTCTAGTCTTAATTAGGAAGTTTAACCAAAAGTCAAAATTTCTAGGCCTCATAATAACCGGACGGGGTCTAAACGGGGAGAAAACATAGTTTTCAAGAGTAGTATTACATAGTATTTAAGTAAATTACTACTAATTAACCCTATTTCTTGAAAATTTTGATCAAAAGTCAAACTCCCATCCCTGATTGGCCTTAACTATGCCGTCTAAGTGCAGAATAAGGCCCAAACGGGGAGAAAATTGGTTCTCAAGAGGCGGGAGTGGTGTTACATAGTTTTTATGTACAAATACCACTAATTAACCTTATTTCTAGACTTAATTGAGACGTTTGACTGAAAGTTAAACTTTTATCTCTGGTTGGCATGACCTAGGCTTTATTAGAGCCGAATAAGGCCATACAGGAAGAAAATATAGTTTTCAAGAGCCGATAGTAGTATTACATAGTTTCTATGTACAACTACTAATAAACTTCGTTTCTTGTCTTAATTGAAAAGTTTGATCAAAAGTCAAATTTTCAGCCCAAATTGGCCTGAACTAAGACATATAAGAGCCAAATACGGCCCAAACAGGGGGAAATGTGGTTTTCAAGAGCCATGAGTGATATTACATAGTTTCTATGTACAATTACTACTAATTAACTTTGTTTTTAGTCTTAATTGGGAAGTTTGACCAAAAGTCAAACTTTCAGCCACGATTAGACGGAAACACGCCTTATAAGAGTTGAATAGGGCCCAAACAGGGAGAAAACGTGGTTTCAAGAGATGGGAGTAGTTTTACATAGTTTCTATATACAATTAATTTTAATTAATTATTTCTAGTTTTAATAAGTCAAATTTTCAACTCCGATTGCCTAAACTAGGCCTTATAAGCGTCGAATAGGGCCCAAACGGGGAGAAAACATGATTTTCAAGAGGCTGGAGTAGTATTACTTAGTTTCTATATTCAATTACTACTAATTATTTTTATTTCTAGTTTAATTGGGAAGTTTGACTAAAAGTAGAGCCAAAACAGGGAGAAAACAAGGTTTTCAAGAGCCAGGAATAATATTACATAGTTTCTCGGTACAATTACTACAAATTAACCTTATTTTTTATCTTAATTGAGAAGTTTGACCAAAAGTAAAACTGCAGTGTTTTTAATTTTATTTGGAATTTTGACTAAAAGTCAAACTTTCAGCCCTGATTGGCCTAAAGTAAGTCTTATAAGAGCTGAATAGGGAACAAACAGGGGAAAACATAATTTTCAAGAGAAGGGGTAGTATTACATAGTTTCTATGTAGAATTACTACGAATTAACCTTATTTCAACCCTTATTGGGAAGTTTGACCAAAAATCAAATTTTCAGCCCGAATTGGTATGAACTAGGCCTTATAAGAGGAGAATAGGGCCCAAACGGGGAGAAAACATGGCATTCAATAGCCGTGAGTAGTGTTACATAGTTTTTACGTACAATTACTACTAATTAACCTTGTTTCTAGTCTTAATTAAGAGGTTTAACGAAAAGTCAAAATTTCAACCCTGATTGGCCTTAACTAAGAGCCGAAAGGCCCCTAAATAGGGAAAAAACTTGATTTTAGAAAGCTGTGAGTGGTATTACATAATTTCTATATATAATTACTATTAATTAACCTTGTTTCTAGTCTTAATTAGGAAATTTGATCAAAAACTAAAGTTTTAACCCCGTTGGCCTGAACTAGGCCTCATAAGAACCGAACAGGGATAAACGGGGAGAAAACATAGTTTTCAAGAGTCATGAGTAGTATTACATAGTTTTTAAGCAGATTACTACTAATTAACCATGTTTCTCATTTTAATTGAGAAATTTGATCAAAAGTCAAACTCCCATCCCTGATTGGCCTGAATTAGGCCATATAAGAGCCGAATGGGACCAAACGGGGAGAAAACTGGCTCTCAAGAGCTGATAGTGATATTACATAGTTTTTATGCACAAATACTACTAATTAACCTTATTTCTAGTCTTAATTGAGAAGTTTGACTAAAACTTAAACTTTCAGCCCGATTGGCCTGAATTAGGCCTTATAAGAGTTAAATAGGATCCAAACAAGGGGAAATGTGATTTTTAAGAGCCATGAGTGGTATTACATAGTTTCTATGTATAATTACTACTAATTAACCTTATTTCTAGTCTTAATTGAGAAGTTTGATCAAAAGTCAAACTTTCAGTCCCTATTAGACTTAACTAGGCCTTATAAGAGCCGAATAGGGCCTAAACAAGGGAAAACGTGGTTTTCAAGAACCGGAAGTAGTATTACATAGTTTCTATATATAATTACTACTAATTAACCTTTTTTCTAGTCTTAATTTGGGAAGTTTAACCAAAAGTTAAATATCAGCCCCAATTGGCCTGAAGTAGGCCTTAATAAGAGCCAAATTGGGGAAAACATGATTTTCAAGAATTGGGAGTTATATTACATAGTTCTATATATAATTAATAAAAATTAACCTTATTTATAGTCTTTATTGGGAAGTTTGATTAAAAATCAAATCTTTTAGCCTCGATTGACTTGAATTAGGCCTTATAAGAGCCAAATAGGGCCTAAATGGGGGTGACAACGTGGTTTTCAAGAGTCGGATGTATTACCGCTTAGTTTCAATATACAATTACTACAAATTAACCTAGTTTCAAGTCTTAATAGGGAAGTTTGACCAAAAACACAATCTTCCAGTCTCCAGCAGAGTTAACTATGCCTTATAAGAGCTTAATAGGGTCCAAAAGTTAAGAAAACATTATTTTCAAGAGCTGTAAGTAGTATTACATAGTTTTTATATACAAATGCAATAAATTAACCTCTTTTAGTCTTAATTGGAAATTTGATCAAAAGTCAAAATTTCAGCCTTAATTGACATGAACTAGGCCCTCTAAAGAGCCGATTAGCGCCCAAACAGGGGGAAGACATGATTTTCAAGATCTATGAGTAGTATTAAATTATTTCTATATACGAATACTAATAATTTACTTTATTTCTGGTCTTAATTGGGAATTTTTACCAAAAGGCAAACTTTCTGCCCCGATTGGTCTGAATTATATCTTATAAGAGCCGATTGGGGCCCAAACCGGGGGAAAACATGGTTTTCATGAGCCGGGAATAGTATTGCATAGTTTTTATTTCTAATTTCTACTAATTAACTTTATTTCTAGTCTTAATTAGAAAGTTTGACCAAAAGTAAAATTTTCAGAGCCGATTGGCATGTACTAGGTCGTATAAGAGCCGAATAGAGAAACGAGGGGAAAACATGGGGTTCAAGAGCCGTTAGTAGCATTACGTAGTTTTTATATACAATTACTACTTATTAACCTTGTTTCTAATCTTAATTGGAAAGTTTGGACAAAAGTCAAGCTTTCAGCCTTGATTTGCCTGAACTAGACCTTATAAGAGCGGAATAGAGCCCAAACGGGGCGATTTTAAATAGTCGGTAGTAGTATTACATTGTTTCTATGTGCAATTACTATTAATTAGCCTTATTTGTACTCTAAATTATGAAGCTTGACTAAAATTCAAACTTTTAGCCTCTATTGGTCAGAACTAGGTCTTATAAAAGCCGAGTTGAAAAACACCTAGAGGGGGGGTGAATAGGTGTAAGTGCTAATCTAGAACTAAATGCAAAACTAAGTGCGCTAAATACGGAAGCTTAAAACAAATCTTGCAACACACTTAATACAATCAACAAGTGTAGCCGAATTCCCCGTGAAGGGCTCTGGACTAACTCCTCTTGATTCCCCTTGAATGGGTTGAGGTGCTATGTGAAGCTCTTGTTGATTAGGTACAAGTGAGGCACACACACAATCAAGCCAAGCATATAAGGATGAGCAATATGAAAGATGCAAGGCAATACACAAGCAAATATGATATGTATGATATGAATGATGCTTTGCACAATTAAATGAGAGAGAGATAGAGAGACAATGGATCAAACGCAAAGGCCAAGATATGTTTCGAGGTTCGAGCACCTTGCTCTACATCCCCGCCTACACCACCGTGTAGGATTTCCAATCCACTATCTCCCACCGAGGGAACCTCTACCGAAGAGGATTTGTTACAACCCTAGGAGTACCAAACTCCTCTCTCAAACAACCACCTCACAACCGAGGGGTAGGCCCGTAGCCAATACAACAACCAACACCTCTACCGAAGAGGGTTTACAACCAAACTCCACCTCTCACTAGAGGGAGCAAACCAATCACCGATCACCTCTACCAAAGAGGGATACACAAAGAACAAGGGTGTTTACAACAAGTGGTTCCAAAGACCACAAACTCAATCTCTCTTTCTTTTTCTCTTTTCCACAAAACAAATGATCCTAAATAGATTAGGATAGAAGATAGCTCAAGTGTGGAAACTAGGTGTTTTTGGAAACAAGCAACAAAGAAAAAACTACTTGAGAAATCTCTTGTAAAAGATAGAAAATGAAAATCAATGCAATCTCCCAAAACCTAGTTCTCTTTGATTTTCCAAAAACCCAAAACAATAAAGATTGGAAGTTTAAAGCACAAAACTCTTTTTAAAACTCTTTTAAAACAGTAGAGAAAGTCTGGAAATTTTGTCTCTAAAAACCTTGGCCAAAAACCCAAAGAGATGGGGTTTATATAGGCCCATCAGAAAACTAGCCGTTAGGCTATGTGGCAGCCGGACAGGCTGACGGTCGACCGGCCCGGTCGACCGCCAACGGTCAGAAATGTGACCGTTGGGCAACCACGGTCGACCGGCCGGTCGACCCAAACAAACAGAGAGCACTGCTCTCAACCCGGTCGACCCGGACGGTCGACCGTCCCAGTGTCTCCAAACGTGCACAGATTTGTGCACGTCGGTCGACCGTCCCGGTCGACCGTCCCGGTCAAGTCGACTAGGTCAGTTGACTTAGTCGACTGATTGAAGCCTGGAACAGAAATCTGGGAAAGAAAAACAGTTTAAAAATATTTTGAAAAATCTTTTAAGTTTTCTAAAAATCCACAAAACTTGTTTTAACATTTTATATTAAAACACAAACTTGTTATAAAAATTTCAAGACATATATCAATCATATCAATTCATTTTTGAGTCTTGCAAATTTTATCAAAATCAAAACTTGTATTTTTATCAAACTTGATTTTTCAATACATGAATAGGATAGTCAAAATAAGTTTGTCTAGCAAGTTAAAGCATGTATGTATATGTAGAACATATCTAATATACATAGAAATAAAGTAAACTTGTTTTGATCTACTATTCATGAAAACCAAATCCAAAACATAAATCTTGTGTGTTAGTGCACTTGAGCATATCAACTATACTAAGCTTTACAAATGGATCTAAACACACTATCTAAACTAGGATACCTAAGTCTTCTTGATGATCTTCATCTTCAAGTAGACTTGCTCCAAAACTCCATCCATGGGCTAGGCAATGTGTGATCTTGAAGCTTAAGCCCTGGAATTATCATGAAAAGCTTCTAAACTCCTTGTTGAAGCTAATCACCAACTAATATCTTGGTTAATGATCTGAAACTTAAACAACACAAGATTATTAGTAAACATAACTACATGAGTTAATCATCATCAAAACTAGAGTGGAAGGCCTTTGGGCCAACACGAGTAAGATCTAAATGTTGTGAAAACGTGGTCTTCAAGGGCCTGAGTAGTATTACATAGTTTTTATAAATAAATACTACTAATTAAACTTGTTTCTAATCTTAATTGAGAAGTTTGACTAAAAACACAACTTTCAGCCCTAATTGGCCTAAACTAGGCCTTATAAGAGCCAAGTAGGGCTCAAACGGGGAGAAAATATTGTTTTCAAGAGCCGAGAGTAGTATTACATAGTTTCTATATACAAATACTATTAATTAAACTTATTTCCAGTCTTAATTGGAAATTTTGACTAAAAGTCAAACTTTCAGCCGATTTGGCCTAACTAGGCCTTATAAGAGCCGAATAGGAAACAAATATGGGGAAATGTGGTTCTCAAGAGTCAGCAGTAGTATTACATTATTTCTAAGCTGAAATACTATCAATTAAATTTATTTCTAGTCTTAATTGGGAAGTTTAACCAAAAGCCAAATTTCAGCCCTGATTGGCCTAAACTTGGCCTTATAGGAGCCGAATAGGGAACAAACATTGGGAAAAATTGGTTCTAAGGAGTCGCGAGCAGTATTACATAGTTATTTGTACAATTACTTTCAATTAACTTTGTTTCTAGTATTAATTGGAAAGTTTAATAAAAAGTCAAACTTTCGCCCCTGATTGGCCTGAATTAGGCTTTAAAAGAGCCGAGTAAGGCTTAAAGGGGAGAAAACGTGGTTCTCAAGAGCCGAGAGTATTATTATATAGTTTTTATATACAATTACTACCAATTAACCTTATTTCTAGCCTTAATTGAAAAGTTTAATGAAAAAGTCAAGTTTTCATCCCTGATTGGCCTGAATGAGGCCATATAAGAGCCCAATAGGACCCAAACGAGGAGAAAATATGGTTATCAAGATCCGATTGTGGTATTACACAATTTATATGTACAAATACTATCAATTTACCTTCTTTCTAGTCATAATAGAGAAGATTGATCAAAAGTCAAACTTTCAGCCCCAGCTAGTTTGAACTGGGCCTTATAAGAGCCAAATAGGTTCTAAACGGGGATAAAATATGGTTTTCGAGAGCCGTGAGTCTTATTAAATAGTTTCTATGTATAAATAATACCAAATTTACCTTGTTTTTAGTTTTAAATTGGAAGTTTAGACACAATTCAAACTTTCAGCCCCGAATAGCCTGAAATAGGCCTTAAGAGCCAAATAGGGCCTAAACGGGGAGGAAACATGATTTTCAAGAGCCGAGAGTGGTATTACATAGTTTCTATGCACAAATATGGGAAGTTTGACCAAAAGCCAAACTTTCAACCTTGAATAAGAGCCGAGTAAGGTCCAAACATGGGGAAACCGTGGTTCTCATGATCCGGGAGTAGTATTACATAATATTTATGTACAATTACTACCACTTAACCTTATTTCTAGTCATAATTGGTATATTTAACTAAAAGTCAAACTTTCATCCACGATTGGCCAGAACTAGGAAGAAAATGTTGTTCTTAAGGGCATATAAGAGCCGAATAAGGCCCAAATAGGAAGAAAACTTCGCTCTTAAGAGACAGGAGTTGTATTACATAGTTTCAATATATAAATTCTATCAATAAACCTAATTTCTAGTACTAATTAGGAAATTTGACCAAAAATCAAACTTTCAGCCCTGATTGGTTTGAACTAGGCCATATAAGAGCTGAATAGGGCCCAAACGGGGAGAAAACGTGGTCTTAAGACCCGAGAGTGGTATTACATAATTTCTATGTACAAAAACTACCAACTAATCTTATTTCTAGTCTTTATTAGATTGTTTGACCAAAAGACAAACCTTCAGCCCCGATTGGGCTGATTTGGGCCTTATAAGAGCCGAATAAAGAATAAACATGGGGAAAACATGATTTCCAAGAGCTGAGAGTAATATTACATAGTTTCTATGTACAATTACTACTAATTAAGCTTATTTTTAGTCTTAAATGAGAAGTTTGACTAAAAGCCAAGGTTGAACCCTGATTGACTCAACTAGGCCATATAAAAGCCGTGTAGGGCCCGAACAAGAATAAAACATGATTTTCAAGAGCCGAGAGTAGCATTATATATACTTGCTATGTACAGTTACTTCCAATTAGTCTTGTTTCTAGTGTCAATTGAGAAGTTTGACAAAAATTCAAACATTCATCCCTGATTGGCCTGAGCTAAGCCATATAAGAGTCGAATAAGGCTTAAACAGGGAGAAAACATGGTTGTCAATAGCCATGAGTTGTATTACATAGTTTCTATGTGTAAATACTATCAATTAACCTTACTTCTAGTCTTAATTGGAAATTTGACCTTTCAGCCTCGATTGGCCAGAACTACGCCATATATGAGTTTAATGGGCCTAAACTGGGAGAAAACGTGCTTTTCAAAAGCCGAGAGTGGTATTACATAGTTTTTATATAAAAGTAACTATCAATTAAACTAATTTGTAGTCTTAATTTGAAAGTTTTACCAAAAAGCTAAACTTTCAGCCCCGATTGGCCTAAACTAGGCCTTATAAGAGCCGAATAAATAACAAACATGGGAAAACGTGATTCTCAAGAGCTGAGAGTAGTATTAAATAGCTTTTATGTTCAATTACTTCCAACTAACTTTGTTTCTAGTATTAATTGGGAAGTTTGACCAAAAGTCAAACTTTCAGTCTGATTGGCCTTCAGCCTTATTATAGAAGAGTATAGCCCAAATGGGGAGAAAACGTGATTCTCAAGAGCCGAGAGTAGTATTAGATTGTTTCTATGTATAATTACTACCAATTAAGCTTTTTTAGTCTTAATTGGGAAGTTTGACCAAAAGTCAAACTTTCGACCCCGATTGGCCTGAACTAGGCCTGATAAAAGTCGAATAGGGAAAAAACATGGAAAAAGTATGGTTTTCAAGAACCGAGAGTAGTAACACATAGTTTTTGTGTATAGTTACTATTAATTAAATTTGTATCTAGTTTTAATTGTGAAATTTGACCAAAGCCAAACTTTCGGCCCTGATTGGCTTGAGCTAAGCCTTATACGAGCCCCTTAGGACCCAAACAGGGAGAAAATGTGGTTCTTAAGAGTCAAGATTAGTATTACACAGATTTTATGTATAAATTACTTTCAATTAACCTTGTTTCTTGTCTTAATTATGAAGTTTGACCAAAAGTCAATCATTCATCCCCGATTGGCCTGAAATCGGCCATATAAGAGCCAAGTAGGGCCCAAACGGATAGAAAATATGGTTCTCAATAGCCGGAAATGGTATTACATAGTTTCTATGTGCAAATACTACCAATTAACAATATTTCTAATCTTAATTAGGAACTTTGACCAAAGTCAAACTTTCAGCCCTAGTTGGTCTGAACTAGACCTTATAAGAGCCGAATAGGGCCAAAACGGGGAGAAAACTTAGTTTTCAAGAGTCGTGAGTGGTATTACATCATTTCTATATACAATTATGACAGTTAACCTTTTTCTAATCTTAATTGGAAAGTTTGACCAAAAATCAAGTCAAACTTTCGCCCGATTAGCGAGAATTGGGACTTATAAGAGCAGAATAGGGCCTAAACGAGGAGAAAATATGATTTCAAGAGTCAGGAGTGGAATTACATAGTTTCCATGTGCAAATATATAAATTAAACTTACTTTTAGTCTTAATTGAGAAGTTTGATTAAAAGTAAAACTTTCAGCCCCGCTAGGCCCAAATCAGGCTTATAAGAGCCGAATGGGGAACAAACAAGGAGAAAACTTGGTTCTCAAGAGTTAGGAGTAGTATTACATAGTTACTATGGACAATTACTACCACTTAACCTCATTTCTATGGTCTTTATTGGGAAGTTTGACTAAAAGTGACTTTCAGTCCTGATTAACCTGAGCTAGGCCTTATAAGAGCCGAATAGGTCCACAATAGGGAGAAAGAATGTTTCTCAAGAGCCAGGAGTTGTATTACATAGTTTATGTACAAATACTATCAATTAAATTTATTTCTAGTCTTAACTGGAAAGTTTGACAAAAAGTCAAACTTCATCCCCGAATGGCCTGAAGTAGGCCATATAAGAGTCAAATAGGGCCAAAACAGGGAGAAAACTTTATTCTCAAGAGCCGAGAGTGGTATTACATTATTTCTATGTACAAATACAAATAACCTTTTTCCTGTCCTTAATTGAAAAGTTTGACCAAAAGTTAAACTTTCAGCCCAGATTAGCCTAAACCATGCCTTGTAAGAGCTGAACAAGGAAAAAATAGGGGGGTTTCAAGAGACGGTAGTAGTATTGCATAGTTTCTATGTAGAATTACTACGAATTAACTTTATTTCTAGTTCTTATTTGGGAGTTTGACCAAAAGTCAAACTTTCAGCCCAGATTGGCCTGAACTAGGCCTTATAAGAGGCTAATCGGGCCCAAATAGGGAGAAAACATGTTTTTCAACTGCCTTGAGTAGTTTATATAGTTTTTACATAATATTACCATTAATTTACCTTTTTTCTAGTCTTAATTAGGAAGTTTAACCAAAAGTCAAAATTTCTAGGCCTCATAATAACCGGACGGG
Organism: Agave tequilana; assembly: GCA_038442645.1. Lineage (NCBI taxonomy): Eukaryota > Viridiplantae > Streptophyta > Magnoliopsida > Asparagales > Asparagaceae > Agave > Agave tequilana. The sequence continues at coordinate 48,383 of JAVJIF010023934.1, forward strand.
GTCTAAACGGGGAGAAAACATAGTTTTCAAGAGTAGTATTACATAGTATTTAAGTAAATTACTACTAATTAACCCTATTTCTTGAAAATTTTGATCAAAAGTCAAACTCCCATCCCTGATTGGCCTTAACTATGCCGTCTAAGTGCAGAATAAGGCCCAAACGGGGAGAAAATTGGTTCTCAAGAGGCGGGAGTGGTGTTACATAGTTTTTATGTACAAATACCACTAATTAACCTTATTTCTAGACTTAATTGAGAAGTTTGACTGAAAGTTAAACTTTTATCTCTGGTTGGCATGACCTAGGCTTTATTAGAGCCGAATAAGGCCATACAGGAAGAAAATATAGTTTTCAAGAGCCGATAGTAGTATTACATAGTTTCTATGTACAACTACTAATAAACTTCGTTTCTTGTCTTAATTGAAAAGTTTGATCAAAAGTCAAATTTTCAGCCCAAATTGGCCTGAACTAAGACATATAAGAGCCAAATACGGCCCAAACAGGGGGAAATGTGGTTTTCAAGAGCCATGAGTGATATTACATAGTTTCTATGTACAATTACTACTAATTAACTTTGTTTTTAGTCTTAATTGGGAAGTTTGACCAAAAGTCAAACTTTCAGCCACGATTAGACGGAAACACGCCTTATAAGAGTTGAATAGGGCCCAAACAGGGAGAAAACGTGGTTTCAAGAGATGGGAGTAGTTTTACATAGTTTCTATATACAATTAATTTTAATTAATTATTTCTAGTTTTAATAAGTCAAATTTTCAACTCCGATTGCCTAAACTAGGCCTTATAAGCGTCGAATAGGGCCCAAACGGGGAGAAAACATGATTTTCAAGAGGCTGGAGTAGTATTACTTAGTTTCTATATTCAATTACTACTAATTATTTTTATTTCTAGTTTAATTGGGAAGTTTGACTAAAAGTAGAGCCAAAACAGGGAGAAAACAAGGTTTTCAAGAGCCAGGAATAATATTACATAGTTTCTCGGTACAATTACTACAAATTAACCTTATTTTTTATCTTAATTGAGAAGTTTGACCAAAAGTAAAACTGCAGTGTTTTTAATTTATTTGGAATTTTGACTAAAAGTCAAACTTTCAGCCCTGATTGGCCTAAAGTAAGTCTTATAAGAGCTGAATAGGGAACAAACAGGGGAAAACATAATTTTCAAGAGAAGGGGTAGTATTACATAGTTTCTATGTAGAATTACTACGAATTAACCTTATTTCCAACCCTTATTGGGAAGTTTGACCAAAAATCAAATTTTCAGCCCGAATTGGTATGAACTAGGCCTTATAAGAGGCGAATAGGGCCCAAACGGGGAGAAAACATGGCATTCAGTAGCCGTGAGTAGTGTTACATAGTTTTTACGTACAATTACTACTAATTAACCTTGTTTCTAGTCTTAATTAAGAGGTTTAACGAAAAGTCAAAATTTCAACCCTGATTGGCCTTAACTAAGAGCCGAAAGGCCCCTAAATAGGGAAAAAACTTGATTTTAGAAAGCTGTGAGTGGTATTACATAATTTCTATATATAATTACTATTAATTAACCTTGTTTCTAGTCTTAATTAGGAAATTTGATCAAAAACTAAAGTTTTAACCCCGTTGGCCTGAACTAGGCCTCATAAGAACCGAACAGGGATAAACGGGGAGAAAACATAGTTTTCAAGAGTCATGAGTAGTATTACATAGTTTTTAAGCAGATTACTACTAATTAACCATGTTTCTCATTTTAATTGAGAAATTTGATCAAAAGTCAAACTCCCATCCCTGATTGGCCTGAATTAGGCCATATAAGAGCCGAATGGGACCAAACGGGGAGAAAACTGGCTCTCAAGAGCTGATAGTGATATTACATAGTTTTTATGCACAAATACTACTAATTAACCTTATTTCTAGTCTTAATTGAGAAGTTTGACTAAAACTTAAACTTTCAGCCCGATTGGCCTGAATTAGGCCTTATAAGAGTTAAATAGGATCCAAACAAGGAGAAATGTGATTTTTAAGAGCCATGAGTGGTATTACATAGTTTCTATGTATAATTACTACTAATTAACCTTATTTCTAGTCTTAATTGAGAAGTTTGATCAAAAGTCAAACTTTCAGTCCCTATTAGACTTAACTAGGCCTTATAAGAGCCGAATAGGGCCTAAACAAGGGAAAACGTGGTTTTCAAGAACCGGAAGTAGTATTACATAGTTTCTATATATAATTACTACTAATTAACCTTGTTTCTAGTCTTAATTTGGGAAGTTTAACCAAAAGTTAAATATCAGCCCCAATTGGCCTGAAGTAGGCCTTAATAAGAGCCAAATTGGGGAAAACATGATTTTCAAGAATTGGGAGTTATATTACATAGTTCTATATATAATTAATAAAAATTAACCTTATTTATAGTCTTTATTGGGAAGTTTGATTAAAAATCAAATCTTTTAGCCTCGATTGACTTGAACTAGGCCTTATAAGAGCCAAATAGGGCCTAAATGGGGGTGACAACGTGGTTTTCAAGAGTCGGATGTATTACCGCTTAGTTTCAATATACAATTACTACAAATTAACCTAGTTTCAAGTCTTAATAGGGAAGTTTGACCAAAAACACAATCTTCCAGTCTCCAGCAGAGTTAACTATGCCTTATAAGAGCTTAATAGGGTCCAAAAGTTAAGAAAACATTATTTTCAAGAGCTGTAAGTAGTATTACATAGTTTTTATATACAAATGCAATAAATTAACCTCTTTTAGTCTTAATTGGAAATTTGATCAAAAGTCAAAATTTCAGCCTTAATTGACATGAACTAGGCCCTCTAAAGAGCCGATTAGCGCCCAAACAGGGGGAAGACATGATTTTCAAGATCTATGAGTAGTATTAAATTATTTCTATATACGAATACTAATAATTTACTTTATTTCTGGTCTTAATTGGGAATTTTTACCAAAAGGCAAACTTTCTGCCCCGATTGGTCTGAATTATATCTTATAAGAGCCGATTGGGGCCCAAACCGGGGGAAAACATGGTTTTCATGAGCCGGGAATAGTATTGCATAGTTTTTATTTCTAATTTCTACTAATTAACTTTATTTCTAGTCTTAATTAGAAAGTTTGACCAAAAGTAAAATTTTCAGAGCCGATTGGCATGTACTAGGTCGTATAAGAGCCGAATAGAGAAACGAGGGGAAAACATGGGGTTCAAGAGCCGTTAGTAGCATTACGTAGTTTTTATATACAATTACTACTTATTAACCTTGTTTCTAATCTTAATTGGAAAGTTTGGACAAAAGTCAAGCTTTCAGCCTTGATTTGCCTGAACTAGACCTTATAAGAGCGGAATAGAGCCCAAACGGGGCGATTTTAAATAGTCGGTAGTAGTATTACATTGTTTCTATGTGCAATTACTATTAATTAGCCTTATTTGTACTCTAAATTATGAAGCTTGACTAAAATTCAAACTTTTAGCCTCTATTGGTCAGAACTAGGTCTTATAAAAGCCGAGTTGAAAAACACCTAGAGGGGGGGTGAATAGGTGTAAGTGCTAATCTAGAACTAAATGCAAAACTAAGTGCGCTAAATACGGAAGCTTAAAACAAATCTTGCAACACACTTAATACAATCAACAAGTGTAGCCGAATTCCCCGTGAAGGGCTCTGGACTAACTCCTCTTGATTCCCCTTGAATGGGTTGAGGTGCTATGTGAAGCTCTTGTTGATTAGGTACAAGTGAGGCACACACACAATCAAGCCAAGCATATAAGGATGAGCAATATGAAAGATGCAAGGCAATACACAAGCAAATATGATATGTATGATATGAATGATGCTTTGCACAATTAAATGAGAGAGAGATAGAGAGACAATGGATCAAACGCAAAGGCCAAGATATGTTTCGAGGTTCGAGCACCTTGCTCTACATCCCCGCCTACACCACCGTGTAGGATTTCCAATCCACTATCTCCCACCGAGGGAACCTCTACCGAAGAGGATTTGTTACAACCCTAGGAGTACCAAACTCCTCTCTCAAACAACCACCTCACAACCGAGGGGTAGGCCCGTAGCCAATACAACAACCAACACCTCTACCGAAGAGGGTTTACAACCAAACTCCACCTCTCACTAGAGGGAGCAAACCAATCACCCGATCACCTCTACCAAAGAGGGATACACAAAGAACAAGGGTGTTTACAACAAGTGGTTCCAAAGACCACAAACTCAATCTCTCTTTCTTTTTCTCTTTTCCACAAAACAAATGATCCTAAATAGATTAGGATAGAAGATAGCTCAAGTGTGGAAACTAGGTGTTTTTGGAAACAAGCAACAAAGAAAAAACTACTTGGGAAATCTCTTGTAAAAGATAGAAAATGAAAATCAATGCAATCTCCCAAAACCTAGTTCTCTTTGATTTTCCAAAAACCCAAAACAATAAAGATTGGAAGTTTAAAGCACAAAACTCTTTTTAAAACTCTTTTAAAACAGTAGAGAAAGTCTGGAAATTTTGTCTCTAAAAACCTTGGCCAAAAACCCAAAGAGATGGGGTTTATATAGGCCCATCAGAAAACTAGCCGTTAGGCTGATGTGGCAGCCTGACAGGCTGACGGTCGACCGGCCCGGTCGACCGCCAACGGTCAGAAATGTGACCGTTGGGCAACCACGGTCGACCGGCCGGTCGACCCAAACAAACAGAGAGCACTGCTCTCAACCCGGTCGACCCGGACGGTCGACCGTCCCAGTGTCTCCAAACGTGCACAGATTTGTGCACGTCGGTCGACCGTCCCGGTCGACCGTCCCGGTCAAGTCGACTAGGTCAGTTGACTTAGTCGACTGATTGAAGCCTGGAACAGAAATCTGGGAAAGAAAAACAGTTTAAAATATTTTGAAAAATCTTTTAAGTCTTCTAAAAATCCACAAAACTTGTTTTAACATTTTATATTAAAACACAAACTTGTTATAAAAATTTCAAGACATATATCAATCATATCAATTCATTTTTGAGTCTTGCAAATTTTATCAAAATCAAAACTTGTATTTTTATCAAACTTGATTTTTCAATACATGAATAGGATAGTCAAAATAAGTTTGTCTAGCAAGTTAAAGCATGTATGTATATGTAGAACATATCTAATATACATAGAAATAAAGTAAACTTGTTTTGATCTACTATTCATGAAAACCAAATCCAAAACATAAATCTTGTGTGTTAGTGCACTTGAGCATATCAACTATACTAAGCTTTACAAATGGATCTAAACACACTATCTAAACTAGGATACCTAAGTCTTCTTGATGATCTTCATCTTCAAGTAGACTTGCTCCAAAACTCCATCCATGGGCTAGGCAATGTGTGATCTTGAAGCTTAAGCCCTGGAATTATCATGAAAAGCTTCTAAACTCCTTGTTGAAGCTAATCACCAACTAATATCTTGGTTAATGATCTGAAACTTAAACAACACAAGATTATTAGTAAACATAACTACATGAGTTAATCATCATCAAAACTAGAGTGGAAGGCCTTTGGGCCAACACGAGTAAGATCTAAATGTTGTGAAAACGTGGTCTTCAAGGGCCTGAGTAGTATTACATAGTTTTTATAAATAAATACTACTAATTAAACTTGTTTCTAATCTTAATTGAGAAGTTTGACTAAAAACACAACTTTCAGCCCTAATTGGCCTAAACTAGGCCTTATAAGAGCCAAGTAGGGCTCAAACGGGGAGAAAATATTGTTTTCAAGAGCCGAGAGTAGTATTACATAGTTTCTATATACAAATACTATTAATTAAACTTATTTCCAGTCTTAATTGGAAATTTTGACTAAAAGTCAAACTTTCAGCCGATTTGGCCTAACTAGGCCTTATAAGAGCCGAATAGGAAACAAATATGGGGAAATGTGGTTCTCAAGAGTCAGCAGTAGTATTACATTATTTCTAAGCTGAAATACTATCAATTAAATTTATTTCTAGTCTTAATTGGGAAGTTTAACCAAAAGCCAAATTTCAGCCCTGATTGGCCTAAACTTGGCCTTATAGGAGCCGAATAGGGAACAAACATTGGGAAAAATTGGTTCTAAGGAGTCGCGAGCAGTATTACATAGTTATTTGTACAATTACTTTCAATTAACTTTGTTTCTAGTATTAATTGGAAAGTTTAATAAAAAGTCAAACTTTCGCCCCTGATTGGCCTGAATTAGGCTTTAAAAGAGCCGAGTAAGGCTTAAAGGGGAGAAAACGTGGTTCTCAAGAGCCGAGAGTATTATTATATAGTTTTTATATACAATTACTACCAATTAACCTTATTTCTAGCCTTAATTGAAAAGTTTAATGAAAAAGTCAAGTTTTCATCCCTGATTGGCCTGAATGAGGCCATATAAGAGCCCAATAGGACCCAAACGAGGAGAAAATATGGTTATCAAGATCCGATTGTGGTATTACACACTTTCTATGTACAAATACTATCAATTAACCTTCTTTCTAGTCTTAATAGAGAAGATTGATCAAAAGTCAAACTTTCAGCCCCAGCTAGTTTGAACTGGGCCTTATAAGAGCCAAATAGGTTCTAAACAGGGATAAAAATGTGCTTTCGAGAGCCGTGACTCTTATTAAATTGTTTCTATGTATAAATAATACAAATTTACCTTGTTTTTAGTCTTAATTGGGATGTTTTGCACAATTCAAACTTTCAGCCCTGAATAGCCTGAAATAGGCCTTAAGAGCCAAATAGGGGCCTAAACGGGGAGGAAACATGATTTTCAAGGGCCGAGAGTGGTATTACATAGTTTCTATGCACAAATACTATCAATTAAACTTATTTCTAGTCTTAATTGGGAAGTTTGACCAAAAGCCAAACTTTCAACCTTGAATAAGAGCCGAGTAAGGTCCAAACATGGGAAAAATGTGGTTCTCAAGATCCAGGAGTAGTATTACATAATATTTATGTAAAATTACTACCACTTAACCTTGTTTCTAGTCATAATTGGTATATTTAACTAAAAGTCAAACTTTCATCCACGATTGGCCTGAACTAGGAAGAAAACGTTGTTCTTAAGGGCATATAAGAGCCGAATAGGGCCCAAACTGGAAGAAAACTTCGCTCTTAAGAGACAAGAGTTGTATTACATAGTTTCAATATATAAATTCTATCAATTAACCTAATTTCTAGTAATAATTAGAAAGTTTGACCAAAAATCAAACTTTCAGTCCTTATTGGTTTGAACTAGGCCATATAAGAGCCGAATAGGGCCCAAACGGGGAGAAAACGTGATTTTTAAGACCCGGGAGTGGTATTACATAATTTCTATGTACAAAAACTACCAACTAATCTTATTTCTAGTATTTTTTAGAAAATTTGACCAAAAGACAAACCTTCAGCCCCGATTGGGCTGATTTGGGCCTTATAAGAGCCGAATAAAGAATAAACATGGGGAAACATGATTTTCAAGAGCTGAGAGTAGTATTACATAGTTTCTATGTACAATTACTACTAATTAGGCTTATTTTTAGTCTTAAATGAGAAGTTTGACTAAAAGCCAAGGTTGAACCCTGATTGACTCAACTAGGCCATATAAGAGCCGTGTAGGGCCCGAACAAGAATAAAACATGGTTTTCAAGAGCCAGGAGTAGTATTACATATAGTTTCTATGTACAGTTACTTCCAATTAACCTTGTTTCTAGTGTCAATTGAGAAGTTTGACCAAAATTCAAACATTCATTCCTGATTGGCCTGAGCTAAGCCATATAAGAGTCGAATAAGGCCCAAACAGGGAGAAAACATGGTTGTTAATAGCCATGAGTTGTATTACATAGTTTCTATGTGCAAATACTATCAATTAACCTTACTTCTAGTCTTAATTGGAAATTTGACCTTTCAGCCTCGATTGGCCAGAACTAGGCCTTATAAGAGTTGAATAGGGCCTAAACCGGGAGAAAACGTGCTTTTTAAAAGCCGAGAGTGGTATTACATAGTTTTTATATAAAAGTAACTATCAATTAAACTAATTTATAGTCTTAATTTGAAAGTTTTACCAAAAATCTAAACTTTTAGCCCCGATTGGCCTAAACTAGGCCTTATAAGAGCCGAATTAAGAACAAACATAGGGAAAACGTGGTTCTCAAGAGTTGGGAGTTGTATTACATAGTTTTTATGTTCAATTACTTCCAACTAACTTTGTTTCTAGTATTAATTGGGAAGTTTGACCAAAAGTCAAACTTTCAGTCTGATTGGCCTTCAGCCTTATTATAGCCGAGTATAGCCCAAATGGGGAGAAAACGTGATTTTCAAGAGCCGAGAGTAGTATTAGATTGTTTCTATGTATAATTACTACCAATTAAGATTTTTTAGTCTTAATTTGGAAGTTTGACCAAAGTCAAACTTTCGGCCCCGATTGGCCTGAACTAGGCCTAATAAATGTCGAATAGGGAAAAAACATGGGGAAAGTGTGGTTTTCAAGAACCGCGAGTAGTAACACATAGTTTTTGCGTACAGTTACTATTAATTAAATTTGTATCTAGTTTTAATTGTGAAATTTGACCAAAAGCCAAACTTTCGGCCCTGATTGGCTTGAGCTAAGCCTTATACGAGCCCCTTAGGACCCAAACAGGGAGAAAACGTGGTTCTTAAGAGCCAAGAGTAGTATTGCACAGATTTTACATATAATTACTTTCAATTAACCTTTTTTTAAGTCTTAATTATGAAGTTTGACCAAAAGTCAATCATTCATCCCGATTGGCCTGAAATCGGCTATATAAGAGCCGAGTAGGGCCCAAACGGATAGAAAATATGGTTCTCAATAGCCGGAAATGGTATTACATAGTTTCTATGTACAAATACTAACAATTAACAATATTTCTAATCTTAATTGGGAACTTTGACCAAAAGTCAAACTTTCAGCCCGGTTAGTCTGAACTAGGCCTTATAAGAGCCGAATAGGGCCAAAACGGGGAGAAAACTTGGTTTTCAAGAGTTGTGAGTGGTATTACATCATTTCTATATGCAATTATGGCTAGTTAACCTTTTTCTAGTCTTAATTGGAAAGTTTGACAAAAAATCAAGTCAAACTTTCAGCCCCGATTAGCGAGAATTAGGCCTTATAAGAGCAGAATAAGGCCTAAACGAGGAGAAAACATGATTTCAAGAGCCAGGAGTGGAATTACATAGTTTTCATGTGCAAATATATAAATTAAACTTACTTTTAGTCTTAATTGAGAAGTTTGATTAAAAGTAAAACTTTCAGCCCCGCTTGGCCTAAACTAGGCTTATAAGAGCCGAATAGGGAACAAACATGGGGAAAACTTAGTTCTCAAGAGTTAGGAGTAGCATTAGATAGTTACTATGGACAATTACTACCACTTAACCTCATTTCTATGGTCTTTATTTTGAAGTTTGACTAAAAGGGACTTTCAGTCCTGATTAGCCTGAGTTAGGCCTTATAAGAGCCGAATTGGTCCACAACATGGAGAAAGAATGTTAGGAGTTGTATTACATAGTTTATGTACAAATACTATCAATTAAATTTATTTCTAGTCTTAACTGGGAAGTTTAACAAAAAGTCAAATTTCATCCCCGAATGGCCTGAAGTAGGCCATATAAGAGTCAAATAGGGCCAAAACAGGGAGAAAAATTTATTCTCAAGAGCCGAGAGTGGTATTACATTATTTTTATGTACAAATACAAATTAACCTTTTTCCTGTCCTTAATTGAAAAGTTTGACCAAAAGTCAAACTTTCAGCCCAGATTAGGCTAAACTATGCCTTGTAAGAGCTGAACAAGGAAAAACCAGGGGGAAATGTGGTTTTCAAGAGACGGGAGTAGTATTGCATAGTTTCTATGCAGAATTACTATGAATTATAAGATCCAAAAACGGCCTAAACAGGGGGAAATGTGGTTTTCAAGAGCCATGAGTGATATTACATAGTTTCTATGTATGATTACTACCAATTAACCTTGTTTTTAGTCTTAATTTGGAAGTTTGACCAAAAGTCAAACTTTCGGCCACGATTAGACTAAACACGCCTTATAAGAGTTGAATATGGCGCAAACAGGAAGAAAACGTGGTTTCAAGAGCTGGGAGTAGTTTTCTATAGTTTCTTTATACAATTACTTCTAATTAATTATTTTTAGTCTTAATAAGTCAAACTTTCAGCTCCGATTGCATAAACTATGCCTTATAAGCGTCTAATAGGGCCCAAACGGGGAGGAAAACATGATTTTCAAGAGGCTGGAGTAGTATTACATAGTTTCTATATTCAATTACTACTAATTATTTTTATTTCTAGTTTAATTGGGAAGTTTGACTAAAAGTAGAGCCCAAACAGGGAGAAAACAAGGTTTTCAAGAGCCAGGAATAATATTACATAGTTTCTCGGTACAATTACTATAAATTAATCTTATTTTTATCTTAATTGAGTAGTTTGACCAAAAGTAAAACTTCAGTGTTTTTAATCTTATTTGAAATTTTAACTAAAAGTCAAACTTTCAGCCCTGATTGGCCTAAAGTAAGTCTTATAAGAGCTGAATAGGGAACAAACAGGGAAAAACATAATTTTCAAGAGAAGGGAGTAGTATTACATAGTTTCTATGTAGAATTACTACGAATTAACCTTATTTCTAGTCCTTATTGGGAAGTTTGACCAAAAATAAAACTTTCAGCCCGAATTGGTATGAACTAGGCCTTATAAGAGGCGTATAGGGCCCAAACGAGGAGAAAACATGGTATTCAGCAGCCATGAGTAATGTTACATAGTTTTTACGTACAATTACTACAATTAACCTTATTTCTAGTCTTAATTAAGAGGTTTAACGAAAAGTCAAAATTTCAACCCTGATTGGCCTTAACTAAGAGCCGAAAGGCCCCTAAATAGGGAAAAAAACTTGATTTTCAAAAGCCGTGAGTGGTATTACATAATTTCTATATACAATTACTATTAATTAACCTTGTTTCTAGTCTTAATTAGGAAATTTGATCAAAACCAAAGTTTTAACCCCGTTGGCCTGAACTAGGCCTCATAAGAACCGAACAGGGATAAACGGGGAGAAAACATAGTTTTCAAGTGCCATGAGTAGTATTACATAGTTTTTAAGTAAATTACTACTAATTAACCATGTTTCTCATTTTAATTGAGAAATTTGATCAAAAGTCAAACTCCCATCCCTGATTGGCCTGAATTAGGCCATATAAGAGCCGAATGGGCCCAAACGGGGAGAAAACTGGCTGTCAAGAGCTGGTAGTGATATTACATAGTTTTTATACACAAATACTACTAATTAACCTTATTTCTAGTCTTAATTGAGAAGTTTGACTAAAAGTTAAACTTTCAGCCCGATTAGCCTGAATTAGGCCTTATAAGAGTTAAATAGGATCCAAACAAGGGGAAATGTGATTTTTAAGAGTCATGAGTGGTATTACATAGTTTCTATGTATACTACTAATTAACCTTATTTCTAGTCTTAATTTAGAAGTTGATCAAAAGTCAAACTTTCAGTCCCTATTAGACTGAACTAGACCTTAAAAGAGCCGAATATGGCCTAAACGAGGGAAAACGTGGTTTTCAAGAACTGGAAGTAGTATCACATAGTTTCTATATATAATTACTACTAATTAACCTTGTTTCTAATCTTAATTTGGGAAGTTTAACCAAAAATTAAATATCAGCCCCAATTGGCCTGAAGTAGGCCTTAATAAGAGCCAAATAGGACCCAAATTGGGGAAAACATGGTTTTCAAGAATTGGGAGTTGTATTACATAGTTCTATATATAATTAATAAAAATTAACCTTATTTATAGTCTTTATTGGGAAGTTTGATCAAAAATCAAATCTTTTAGCCTCGAATGACTTGAACTATGCCTTATAAGAGCCAAATAGGGCCTAAATGAGGGTGACAACGTGATTTTCAAGAGTCGGGAGTATTACCGCATAGTTTCAATATACAATTACTACTAATTAACCTAGTTTCAACTCTTAATAGGGAAGTTTGATGGTTTTCACGAGCCGGGAATAGTATTGCATAGTTTTTATTTCTAATTTCTAATAATTAACTTTATTTCTAGTCTTAATTAGAAAGTTTGACCAAAAGTCAAACGTTCAGCCCCGATTGGCATGTACTAGGCCGTATAAGAGCCGAATAGAGAAACGAGGGAAAAACATGGGATTCAAGAGCCGTAGTAGCATTACATAGTTTCTATATACAATTACTACTTATTAACCTTGTTTCTAATCTTAATTGGAAAGTTTGGACAAAAGTCAAGCTTTCAGCCTTGATTAGCCTGAACTAGACCTTATAAGAACGGAATAGAGCCCAAACGGGGCGAAAATAAGATTTTAAATAGTCGGTAGTAGTATTACATTGTTTTTATGTGCAATTACTATTAATTAGCCTTATTTGTACTCTAAATTATGAAGCTTGACTAAAATTCAAACTTTTAGCCTCTATTGGTCAGAACGAGGTCTTATAAAAGCCGGGTAAGATCTAAATAAAGTGAAAACGTGGTCTTCAAGGGCCTGAGTAGTATTACATGGTTTTTATATACAAATACTACTAATTAAACTTGTTTCTAATCTTAATTGAGAAGTTTGACTAAAAACACAACTTTCAGCCCTGATTGATTGGCCTAAATTAGGCCTTATAAGAGCCAAGTAGGGCTCAAACGGGGAGAAAATATTGTTTTCAAGAGCCGAGAGTAGTATTACATAGTTTCTATATACAAATACTATTAATTAAACTTATTTCTAGTCTTAATTAGAAATTTTGACCAAAAGTGATACTTTCAGCCCCAATTTGGCCTAACTAGGCCTTATAAGAGCCGAATAGGAAACAAATATGGGGAAATGTGGTTCTCAAGAGTTAGCAGTAGTATTACATTGTTTCTAAGCAGAAATACTATCAATTAAATTTATTTCTAGTCTTAATTGAGAAGTTTAACTAAAAGCCAAATTTCAGCCCTGATTGGCCTAAACTTGGCCTTATAGGAGCCGAATAGGGAACAAACATTGGGAAAAATTGGCTCTCATGAGTCGCGAACAGTATTACATAGTTTATTTGTACAATTACTTTCAATTATTTTTATTTCTAGTATTAATTGGAAAGTTTAATAAAAAGTCAAATTTTCGCCCCTGATTTGCCTGAATTAGGCTTTAACAGAGCTGAGTAAGGCTTAAAGGGGCGAAAATGTGGTTCTCAAGAGCCGAGAGTATTGTTATATAGTTTTTATATACAATTACTACCAATTAACCTTGTTTCTAACCTTAATTGGAAAGTTAATCAAAAAGTCAAATTTTCATCCCTGATTGGCCTGAATGAGGCCATATAAGAGCCCAATAGGACCCAAACGGGGAGAAAACATGGTTATCAAGATCCGGTTGTGGTATTACACACTTTCTATGTACAAATACTATCAATTAACCTTCTTTCTAGTCTTAATAGAGAAGATTAATCAAAAGTCAAACTTTCAGCCCCAGCTAGTTTGAATTGGGCCTTATAAGAGCCAAATAAGTTCTAAACGGGGATAAAATGTGGTTTTCGAGAGCCGTGAGTCTTATTAAATAGTTTCTATGTATAAATAATACCAATTTACCTTATTTTTAGTCTTAATTGGGAAGTTTAGACACAATTCAAACTTTCAGCCTCGAATAGCCTGAAATAGGCCTTAAGAGCCAAATAGGGGCCTAAAAGGGGAGGAAACATGATTTTCAAGAGCCGAGATCGGTATTACATAGTTTCTATGCACAAATACTATCAATTAAACTTATTTCTAGTTTAATTGGGAAGTTTGACCAAGAGCCAAACTTTCAACCTTGATGGGCCTAAACTATACCCTATAAGAGCCAAGTAAGGCCCAAACATGGGGAAAACATGGTTCTCTTGATCCGGGAGTACTATTACATAATATTTATTTACAATTACTACCACTAATCCTTTTTCTAGTCGTAATGGTATATTTAACTAAAAGTCAAACTTTCATCCACGATTAGCCTGAACTAGGAAGAAAACGTTATTATTAAGGGCATATAAGAGCCGAATAGGGTCCAAACAGGAAGAAAACTTCGTTCTTAAGAGACAGGAGTGGTATTACATAGTTTCAATATATATATTCTATCAATTAACCTAATTTCTAGTAATAATTAGGAAGTTTGACCAAAAATCAAACTTTCAGCCCTGATTGGTTTGAACTAGGCCATATAAGAGCCGAATAGGGCCCAAACTTGGAGAAAACGTGATTCTTAAGACCGGAAGTGGTATTACATAATTTCTATGTACAAATACTACCAACTAATCTTATTGCTAGTCTTAAGTAGAAAGTTTGACCAAAAGACAAACCTTCAGCCCCGATTGGGCTGATTTGGTCCTTATAAGAGCCGAATAAAAAATAAACATGGGGAAAACGGGATTTCCAAGAGCTGAGAGTGGCATTACATAATTCCTATGTACAATTACTACTAATTAAGCTTATTTAGTCTTAAATTAGAAGTTTGACTAAAAGCCAAGGTTCAACCCTGATTGACTGAATTAGGCCTTATAAGAGCCGTGTAGGGCCCGAACAAGAATAAAACGTGGTTTTTAAGAACCGGGAGTAATATTACATAGTTTCTATGTACAGTTACTTCCAATTAACCTTGTTTGTAGTGTCAATTGAGAAGTATGACTAAAATTCAAACATTCATCCCTGATTGGCTTGAGCTAAGCCATATAAGAGTCGAATAAGGCCCAAATAGGGAGAAAATATAGTGTCAATAGCCATGAGTTGTATTACATAGTTTCTATGTACAAATACTACGAATTATTCTAGTCTTAATTAAAAGTTTGACCAAAGTCAAACTTTCAGCCCCGATAGGCCAGGACCAAGGCCTTATAAGAGCCGAAGAGGGCCTAAACTGAGAGAAAATGTGCTTTTCAAAAGCCGAGAGTGGTATTATATAGTTTCTATACAAAAATAACTATCAATTAAACTAATTTATAGTCTTAATTTTAAAGTTTTACCAAAAAAATAAACTTTCAGCCCGATTGGCCTAAACTAGAACTTATAAGAGCCGAATTAAGAACATACATGGGAAAAATGTGATTCCCAAGAGCTCGGATTAGTATTACATAGCTTTTATGTTCAATTACTTCCAACTAACTTTGTTTCTAGTATTAATTGGAAAGTTTGACCAAAAGCCAAATTTTCAATCTGATTGGCCTTCGGCCTTATAAGAGCCGAGTATAGCCCAAATGGGGAGAAAACGTGATTCTCAAGAGCCGAGAGTAGTATTAGATTGTTTCTATGTATAATTACTTCCAATTAAGCTTTTTTCTAGTCTTAATTAGGAAGTTTGACCAAAAGTCAAACTTTCGGCCCGAACGGCCTGAACTAGGCCTGATAAAAGCCGAATAGGGAAAAAACATGGGAAAAGTGTAGTTTCCAAGAACCGAGAGTAGTAACACATAGTTTTTATGTACAGTTACTATTAATTAAACTTGTATCTAGTTTTAATTGCGAATATTTAAACTTACTTTTAGTCTTAATATAGAAGTTTGATTAAAAGTTAAACTTTCAGCCCTGCCTGGTCTAAACCAGGCTTATAAGAGCCGAATAGGGAACAAACATGGGGAAAACTTGGTTCTCAAGAGTTAGGAGTAGTATTACATAGTTACTATGGGCAATTACGACCACTTAACCTCATTTCTATGGTCTTTATTGGGAAGTTTGACTAAAAGTGACTTTCAGTCCTTATAAGAGCCGAATAGGGCTAAACAAGGGAAAACGTGATTTTCAAGAACCGGAAGTAGTATTACATATTTCTATATATAATTACTACTAATTAACCTTGTTTCTAGTCTTAACATGGGAAGTTTAACCAAAAGTTAAATATCAGCCCCGATTGGCCTGAAGTAGGCCTTAATAAGAGCCAAATAGGACCCAAATTGGGGAAAACATGATTTTCAAGAATTGGGAGTTGAATTACATAGTTCTATATATAATTAATAAAAATTAACCTTATTTATAGTCTTTATGGGAAGTTTGATCAAAAATCAAATCTTTTAGTCTCGATTGACTTGAGCTAGACCTTATAAGAGCCAAATAGGGCCTAAATGGGGGAGACAACGTGGTTTCAAGAGTCGGGAGTATTACCGTATATTTTCAATATACAATTACTACTAATTAACCTAGTTTCAACTCTTAATAGGGAAGTTTGACCAAAAACACAATCTTCCAGTCTCGAGTAGAGTTAACTATGCCTTATAAGAGCTTAATAGGGTCCAAAAGTTAGAAAACATGATTTTCTAGAGCTGTAAGTAGTATTACATAGTTTTATATACAAATGCAATAAATTAACCTTTTTTAGTCATAATTGGAAATTTGATCAAAAGTCAAAATTTCAGCATTGATTGACTTGAACTAGGCCCTATAAAGAGCCGATTAGTGCCCAAACAGGGGGAAGACATGATTTTCAAGATCTGTAAGTAGTATTAGATTATTTCTATATACGAATACTAATAATTAACTTTATTTCTGGTCTTAATTGGGAATTTTTACCAAAGGGCAACCTTTCTGCCCCGATTGGTCTGAATTAGATCTTATAAGAGCCGATTGGGGCCCAAACAGGGGGAAAACATGGTTTTCACGAGCCGGGAATAGTATTGCATAGTTTTATTTCTAATTTCTACTAATTAACTTTATTTCTAGTCTTAATTAGAAAGTTTGACCAAAAGTCAAGCTTTCAGCCCCGATTGGCATGTACTAGGTCGTATAAGAGCCGAATAGAGAAACGAGGGGAAAACATGGGGTTTAAGAGCCGTTAATAGCATTACATAGTTTCTATATACAATTACTACTTATTACCTTGTTTCTAATCTTAATTGGAAAGTTTGGACAAAAGTCAAGCTTTCAGCCTTGATTTGCCTGAACTAGACTTAGAAGAGCGAATAGAGCCCAAACGGGGCGAAAATAAGATTTTAAATAGTCGGTAGTAGTACTACATCGTTTCTATGTGCAATTACTATTAATTAACCTTATTTGTACTCTAAATTATGAAGTTTGACTAAAATTCAAACTTTTAGCCTCTATTGGTCAGAACTAGGTCTTATAAAAGCCGAGTAAGATCTAAATGATGTGAAAATGTGGTCTTCAAGGGCCTGAGTAGTATTACATAGTTTTATATATAAATACTACTAATTAAACTTTTTTCTAATCTTAATTGAGAATTTGACTAAAAACACAACTTTCAGCCCTGATTGGCCTAAACTAGGCCTTATAAGAGCCAAGTAGGGCTCAAACGGGGAGAAAATATTATATTAAGAGCCGAGAGTAGTATTACATAGTTTCTATATATAAATACTATTAATTAAACTTATTTCTAGTCTTAATTAAAAATTTTGACCAAAAGTCAAACTTTCATCTCGATTTAGCCTAACTAGGCCTTATAAGAGCCGAATAGGAAACAAATATGGGAAAATATTGTTCTCAAGAGTCAGCAGTAGTATTACATGTTTCTAAGCAGAAATACTATCAATTAAATTTATTTCTAGTCTTAATTGGGAAGTTTAACCAAAAGCCAAATTTCAGCCCTGATTGGCCTAAACTTGGCCTTATAGGAGCCGAATAGGGAACAAACATTGGGAAAAATTGTTCTCAGGAGTAGCGAGCAGTATTACATAGTTTATTTGTACAATTTCTTTCAATTAACTTTGTTTCTAGTATTAATGGAAAGTTTAATAAAAAGTCAAACTTTCGCCCCTGATTGGCCTGAATTAGGCTTTAAAAGAGTTGAGTAAGGCTTAAAGGGGAGAAAACGTGGTTCTCAAGAGCCAAGAGTTAATTTATATAGTTTTTATATACAATTACTACCAATTAATCTTGTTTCTAGCCTTAATGGAAAGTTAATCAAAAATTCAAGTTTTCATCCCCGATTGGCCTGAATGAGGCCATATAATAGTCCAATAGACCCAAACGGGGAGAAAACATGGTTTTCAAGATCCGGGTTGTGGTATTACACACTTTCTATGTACAAATACTATCAATTAACCTTCTTTCTAGTCTTAATAGAGAAGATTAATCAAAAGTCAAACTTTCAGCCCAGCTAGTTTAAACTGGGCCTTATAAGAGCCAAATAGGTTCTAAACAGGGATAAAATGTGGTTTTCGAGAGCCGTGAGTCTTATTAAATTGTTTCTATGTATAAATAATACGAATTACCTTGTTTTAGTCTTAATTGGGAAGTTTAGACACAATTCAAACTTTCAGCCCCGAATAGCCTGAAATAGGCCTTAAGAGCCAAATAGGGGCCTAAACGGGGAGGAAACATGATTTTCAAGAGCCGAGAGTGGTATTACACAGTTTCTATGCACAATACTATTAATTAAACTTATTTCTAGTCTTAATTGGGAAGTTTGACCAAAAGCCAAACTTTCAACCTTGAATAAGAGCCGAGTAAGGTCTAAACATGGGGAAAACGTGGTTCTCAAGATCCGGGAGTAGTATTACATAATATTTATGTACAATTACTACCACTTAACCTTATTTATAGTCATAATTGGTATATTTAACTAAAGTGAAAACTTTCATCCATGATTGGCCTGAACTAGGAAGAAAACGTTATTCTTAAGGGCATATAAGAGCCGAATAGGGCCCAAACAGGAAGAATACTTCGCTCTTAAGAGACAGGAGTTGTATTACATAGTTTCAATATATAAATTCTATCAATTAACCTAATTTAGTAATAATTAGGAAGCTTGACCAAATATCAAACTTTCGCCCTGATTGGTTTGAACTAGGCTATATAGAGCCGAATAGGGCCCAAACGGCGAGAAAACGTGGTTCTAAGACCCGGGAGTGGTATTACATAATTTCTATGTACAAAAATGACCAACTAATCTTATTTCTAGTCTTTATTAGAAAGTTTGACCAAAAGACAAACCTTCAGCCCCGATTGGGCTGATTTGGGCCTTATAAGAGCCGAATAAAGAATAAACATGGGGAAAACATGATTTCCAAGTGCTGAGAGTAGTATATTACGAGTTTCTATGTACAATACTACTAATTAGGCTTATTTTTAGTCTTAAATGAGAAGTTTGACTAAAAGCCAAGGTTGAACCCTGATTGACTCAACTAGGCCATATAAGAGCCGTGTAGGGCCCGAGCAAGAATAAAACACGGTTTTCAAGAGCCGGGAGTAGTATTACATATAGTTTTTTTTTTTACAGTTACTTCCAATTAGTCTTTGTTTCTAGTGTCAATTGAGAAGTTTGACCATAATTCAAACATTCATCCTGATTGGCCTGAGCTAAGCCATATAAGAGTCGAATAAGGCCCAAACAGAGAGAAAAATGGTTGTCAATAGCCATGAGTTGTATTACATAGTTTCTATGTGCAAATACTATCAATTAACCTTATTTCTAGTCTTAATTGGAAATTGACCTTTCAACCTCGATTGGCCAGAACTAGGTCTTATAAAAGCCGAGTAAGATCTAAATAATGTGAAAATGTGGTCTTCAAGGGCCTGAGTAGTATTACATAGTTTTATATATAAATACTACTAATTAAACTTTTTTCTAATCTTAATTGAGAATTTTGACTAAAAACACAACTTTCAGCCCTGATTGGCCTAAACTAGGCCTTATAAGAGCCAAGTAGGGCTCAAACGGGGAGAAAATATTATTTTAAGGGCCGAGAGTAGTATTACATAGTTTCTATATATAAATACTATTAATTAAACTTATTTCTAGTCTTAATTGAAAATTTTGACCAAAAGTCAAACTTTCAGCTCGATTTGGCCTAACTAGGCCTTATAAGAGCCGAATAGGAAACAAATATGGGAAAATATTGTTCTCAAGAGTCAGCAGTAGTATTACATGTTTCTAAGCAGAAATACTATCAATTAAATTTATTTCTAGTCTTAATTGGGAAGTTTAACCAAAAGCCAAATTTCAGCCCTGATTGGCCTAAACTTGGCCTTATAGGAGCCAAATAGGGAACAAACATTGGAAAAAATGTTCTCAGGAGTAGCAAGCAGTATTACATAGTTTATTTGTACAATTTCTTTCAATTAACTTTGTTCTAGTATTAATTGGAAAGTTTAATAAAAAGTCAAACTTTCGCCCCTGATTAGCCTGAATTAGGCTTTAAAAGAGTTGAGTAAGGCTTAAAGGGGAGAAAACGTGGTTCTCAAGAGCCAAGAGTTAATTTATATAGTTTTTATATACAATTACTACCAATTAATCTTGTTTCTAGCCTTATTGGAAAGTTTAATCAAAAATTCAAGTTTTCATCCCGATTGGCCTGAATGAGGCCATATAATAGTCCAATAGACCCAAACGGGGAGGAAAACATGGTTTCAAGATCCGGTTGTGGTATTAACACACTTTCTATGTACAAATACTATCAATTAACCTTCTTTCTAGTCTTAATAGAGAAGATTAATCAAAAGTCAAACTTTCAGCCCCAGCTAGTTTAAACTGGGCCTTATAAGAGCCAAATAGGTTCTAAACGGGGATAAATGTGGTTTTCGAGAGCCGTGAGTCTTATTAAATTGTTTCTATGTATAAATAATACGAATTTACCTTGTTTTAGTCTAATTGGGAAGTTTAGACACAATTCAAACTTTCAGCCCCGAATAGCCTGAAATAGGCCTTAAGAGCCAAATAGGGGCCTAAACGGG
>JAVJIF010023935.1:0-58155 GCA_038442645.1 Agave tequilana
CTTGAACACTAGTTTTCCTCCCCGTTTTGCCCTACTCAACTCTTATAAGGTCTAGTTCAGGCCAATCAGTGCTGAAAATTAACTTTACCAAAACCCCCATAACACTTAAACAAAGTTAGTTGGAGGTAATTATAAATAGAATCTATATAATACAACTCCCAACTCTGAGAACCACATTTTTCCCATGTTTGTTCTTATTCGGCTCCAATAAGACCTAGTGTAGGCCAAAGGGCTGAAAGTTTGGCTTTGGGTTGAAACTTCCCAATTAAGACTTGAAATAAGTTTAACTGATAGTATTTGTACATAAAAAACTATGTAAACTACTCTCGACTCTTGAGAACACATTCTCCCTATATTTGCTCCTTATTCGACTCTCATATGGTCTAGTTCAGGCCTAATTGGGTTGGAAAGTTTGAGTTTTAGTCAAACTTCTAGATTGAAACCCGAAACAAGGTTAATAGAGTAATTGTGGCATAGTAACTTTGTAATACTAAGTTTAATTATAGTATTTGTACATAAAAACTATGTAATACCACTTTCGACAATTGAAATCACGTTTTCTCCCCGTTTAGGCCATATTTGGCTCTTATAAGGCTGAGTTCAGGCCAATCAGTGTTGAAAGTTTACTTTTGATCAACCTTTTCAATTAAGATTAGAAATAAGTTTACTTGATAGTATTTATACATAAAAACTATGTAATACAACTCCTGGCTCTTGAAAATCACGATTTCTCCCTATTCTAGCCCTATTTAGCTCCTATATGGCCTAGTTCAAGCCAATCAGGGATGAAACTTTGATTTTTTAGTCAAACTTCCTAATAAGACTAGTAGCAAGGTTAATTGATAGTAATTATGCGTAGTAACTATTGTAATACTTCTCTTGCTCTTAAGAACAACGTTTTCTCCTGTTTGGGCCCTACTCGGCACTTATAAAGCTTAGCTCTGGCCAATTAAGGCCGAAAGTTTGGCTTTTGGTCAAACTTTCTAATTAATACTTGAAATAAGGTTAATTAGCAGTAATTGTACATAGAAACTTTGCAATACTACTCTCGTCTCTTGAATACTACATTTTTCTAATGTTTATTCCCTATTCGGCTCTTACATGGCCTAGTTCAGGTCGATCAAGGCTGAAAGCTTGAATTTCTGTCAAACTTTCCGATTAAGACTAGAAAAAGGTTAATTGGTAGTATTTATACTTAAAAATTATGTTATATAACTCTCTGATCTTAAGAACCATGTTTTCTTCCCTTTAGGCCCTATTCAACTCTTATATGGCCGTTTAGGCCAATCGGGATAAAATTTTGACTTTTAGTTAAACTTCCTAAGTACAACAAGAAACAAGGTTAATCGGTAGGTTTTGTATATAGAATGGTGTAATACCACTCTTGACACTTGAAAATTTTTTTTTCTCCCCGTTTAGGCCTATTCGGCTCTTTATAAAGCCTAGTTCAGGCCAATCAAAGCTGAAAGTTTGACTCTTAGTCAAACTTGTCAATTATGACTAGAAATAAGATTAATTGGTTGTATTTGAATATAAAAACTATGTATTATCATTCCTGGATCTTGAGAACCACATTTTCTCCCCATTGGGCCCTCTTCAACTCATATATATCCTAGTTCAGGCCAATCAGGGTGAAAGTTTGACTTTTGGTCAAACTTTCTAATTAAGACTAGAAACAAGATTAGATGGCAGTAATTGTATATGAAAACTCTGTAATACTACTCCTGGCTCTTAAGAGCCACCATGTTTGGGCCCTATTCGACTCTTCTAAGCCTAATTCAGGCCAATAAGGGTCGGAAGTTTGACTTTTGGTCAAATTTCCCAATTAATACTATAAACAAGGTTAATTGGATATGATTGTACATAGAAACAATATAATACTACTCCCAGATCTTGAGAACCATTTTTCCCTATGTTTTCCCCTATTCGGAACTTATTATAAGGCCTAGTCCAATCGGGGTTGAAAGTTTGGCATTTGGTCAAACTTCAAAATTAAGATTCGAATAAGTTTAATAGATAATATTTGTACATCAAAACTATGCAATACCACTCTCGGCTCTTAAAAATCGCGTTTTCTCCCCGTTTAGGCCATATTAAACTCTTATAAGGCCTAATTCAGGCCAATCGGGACTGAAAGTTTGAGTTTTGGTCAAACTTTCTAATTAAAACTAAAAACAAGGTTAATTAGTAGCATTTATAGATAGAAACTATATAGTACCACTCACAGCTCTTCAAAACCACGTTTTCCCCCCTTTTAGGCCCTATTTGGCTCTTATAAGGCGTAATTCAAACCAATCGGGGCTGAGAGTTTGACTTTTGGTCAAACTCCCCAATTAAGGCTAGAAATAAGGTTAACTGGTAGCATCGGTGTATAGAAATAATATAATACCACTCTCGGCTCTTAAAAACCACATTTTCTCTCATTTGGGCCCTATTTGGCTCTTATATGGCCTAGTTCAGGCCAATCGGGAATGAACGTTTGACTTTTGGCCAAACTTTCCAATTAAGACACAAAAAAACGAGATAATTTGTAGTAATTGTTTATATAAACTATGTAATACTAATCTCGGCTCTTGAACACTATGTTTTCCTCCCCGTTTTGCCCTACTCAACTCTTATAAGGTCTAGTTCAGGCCAATCAGTGCTGAAAATTTAACTTTTACCAAACTTCCCCATTAACACTTGAAACAAAGTTAGTTGGAGGTAATTGTACATAGAATCTATATAATACAACTCCCAACTCTTGAGAACCACATTTTTCCCATGTTTGTTCCTTATTCGGCTCCAATAAGACCTAGTGTAGGCCAAAAGGGCTGAAAGTTTGGCTTTGGGTGAAACTTCCAATTAAGACTTGAAATAAGTTTAACTGATAGTATTTGTACATAAAAACTATGTAAAACTACTCTCGACTCTTGAGAACCACATTCTCCCTATATTTGCTCCTTATTCGACTCTCATATGGTCTAGTTCAGGCTAATTGGGGTTGAAAGTTTGAGTTTTAGTCAAACTTCTAGATTGAAACCCGAAACAAGGTTAATTAGAAGTAATTGTGCATAGTAACTTTGTAATACTAAGTTTAATTTATAGTATTTGTACATAAAAACTATGTAATACCACTTTCGACAATTGAAAATCACGTTTTCTCCCCGTTTAGGCCATATTTGGCTCTTATAAGGCTGAGTTCAGGCCAATCAGTGTTGAAAGTTTAACTTTTGATCAACCTTTTCAATTAAGATTAGAAATAAGTTTACTTGATAGTATTTATACATAAAAACTATGTAATACAACTCCTGGCTCTTGAAAATCACGATTTCTCCCTATTCTAGCCCTATTTAGCTCCTATATGGCCTAGTTCAAGCCAATCAGGGATGAAACTTTGATTTTTTAGTCAAACTTCCTAATTAAGACTAGTAGCAAGGTTAATTGATAGTAATATGCGTAGTAACTATGTAATACTTCTCTTGGCTCTTAAGAACCACGTTTTCTCCCTGTTTGGGCCCTACTCGGCACTTATAAAGCTTAGCTCTGGCCAATTAAGGCCGAAAGTTTGGCTTTTGGTCAAACTTTCTAATTAATACTTGAAATAAGGTTAATTAGCAGTAATTGTACATAGAAACTTTGCAATACTACTCTCGTCTCTTGAATACTACATTTTTCTAATGTTTATTCCCTATTCGGCTCTTACATGGCCTAGTTCAGGTCGATCAAGGCTGAAAGCTTGAATTTCTGTCAAACTTCCCGATTAAGACTAGAAAAAGGTTAATTGGTAGTATTTATACTTAAAAATTATGTTATATAACTCTCTGATCTTAAGAACCATGTTTTCTTCCCCTTTAGGCCCTATTCAACTCTTATATGGCCGTTTAGGCCAATCGGGGATAAAATTTGACTTTTAGTTAAACTTCCTAAGTACAACAAGAAACAAGGTTAATCGGTAGGTTTTGTATATAGAATGGTGTAATACCACTCTTGACACTTGAAAATTTGTTTTCTCCCCGTTTAGGCCTATTCGGCTCTTTATAAAGCCTAGTTCAGGCCAATCAAAGCTGAAAGTTTGACTCTTAGTCAAACTTGTCAATTATGACTAGAAATAAGATTAATTGGTTGTATTTGAATATAAAAACTATGTATTATCATTCCTGGATCTTGAGAACCACATTTTCTCCCCATTGGGCCCTCTTCAACTCATATATATCCTAGTTCAGGCCAATCAGGGTGAAAGTTTGACTTTTGGTCAAACTTTCTAATTAAGACTAGAAACAAGATTAGATGGCAGTAATTGTATATGAAAACTCTGTAATACTACTCCTGGCTCTTAAGAGCCACGTTTCGCCATGTTTGGGCCCCTATTCGACTCTTCTAAGCCTAATTCAGGCCAATAAGGGTCGGAAGTTTGACTTTTGGTCAAATTTCCCAATTAATACTATAAACAAGGTTAATTGGATATGATTGTACATAGAAACAATATAATACTACTCCCAGATCTTGAGAACCATGTTTTCCCTATGTTTCCCCTATTCGGAACTTATTATAAGGCCTCTAGTCCATCGGGGTTGAAAGTTTGGCATTTGGTCAAACTTCAAAATTAAGATTCGAAATAAGTTTAATAGATAATATTTGTACAAAAAACTATGCAATCACTCTCGGCTCTTAAAAATCGCGTTTTCTCCCCGTTTAGGCCATATTAAACTCTTATAAGGCCTAATTCAGGCCAATCGGGACTGAAAGTTTGAGTTTTGGTCAAACTTTCTAATTAAAACTAAAAACAAGGTTAATTAGTAGCATTTATAGATAGAAACTATATAGTACCACTCACAGCTCTTCAAAACCACGTTTTCCCCCCTTTTAGGCCCTATTTGGCTCTTATAAGGCGTAATTCAAACCAATCGGGGCTGAGAGTTTGACTTTTGGTCAAACTCCCCAATAAGGCTAGAAATAAGGTTAACTGGTAGCATCGGTGTATAGAAATAATATAATACCACTCTCGGCTCTTAAAAACCACATTTTCTCTCATTGGGCCCTATTTGGCTCTTATATGGCCTAGTTCAGGCCAATCGGGAATGAACGTTTGACTTTTGGCAAACTTTCCAATTAAGACAAAAAACGAGATAATTTGTAGTAATTGTTTATATAAAACTATGTAATACTAATCTCGGCTCTTGAACACTATGTTTTCTCCCCGTTTTGCCCTACTCAACTCTTATAAGGTCTAGTTCAGGCCAATCAGTGCTGAAAATTTAACTTTTACCAAACTTCCCCATTAACACTTGAAACAAAGTTAGTTGGAGGTAATTGTACATAGAATCTATATAATACAACTCCCAACTCTTGAGAACCACATTTTTCCCATGTTTGTTCCTTATTCGGCTCCAATAAGACCTAGTGTAGGCCAAAAGGGCTGAAAGTTTGGCTTTGGGTGAAACTTCCCAATTAAGACTTGAAATAAGTTTAACTGATAGTATTTGTACATAAAAACTATGTAAAACTACTCTCGACTCTTGAGAACCACATTCTCCCTATATTTGCTCCTTATTCGACTCTCATATGGTCTAGTTCAGGCTAATTGGGGTTGAAAGTTTGAGTTTTAGTCAAACTTCTAGATTGAAACCCGAAACAAGGTTAATTAGAAGTAATGTGCATAGTAACTTTGTAATACTAAGTTTAATTTATAGTATTTGTACATAAAAACTATGTAATACCACTTTCGACAATTGAAAATCACGTTTTCTCCCGTTTAGGCCATATTTGGCTCTTATAAGGCTGAGTTCAGGCCAATCAGTGTTGAAAGTTTAACTTTTGATCAACCTTTTCAATTAAGATTAGAAATAAGTTTACTTGATAGTATTTATACATAAAAACTATGTAATACAACTCCTGGCTCTTGAAAATCACGATTTCTCCCTATTCTAGCCCTATTTAGCTCCTATATGGCCTAGTTCAAGCCAATCAGGGATGAAACTTTGATTTTTTAGTCAAACTTCCTAATTAAGACTAGTAGCAAGGTTAATTGATAGTAATTATGCGTAGTAACTATGTAATACTTCTCTTGGCTCTTAAGAACCACGTTTTCTCCCTGTTGGGCCCTACTCGGCACTTATAAAGCTTAGCTCTGGCCAATTAAGGCCGAAAGTTGGTTGGCTTTTGGTCAAACTTTCTAATTAATACTTGAAATAAGGTTAATTAGCAGTAATTGTACATAGAAACTTTGCAATACTACTCTCGTCTCTTGAATACTACATTTTTCTAATGTTTATTCCCTATTCGGCTCTTACATGGCCTAGTTCAGGTCGATCAAGGCTGAAAGCTTGAATTTCTGTCAAACTTCCCGATTAAGACTAGAAAAAGGTTAATTGGTAGTATTTATACTTAAAAATTATGTTATATAACTCTCTGATCTTAAGAACCATGTTTTCTTCCCCTTTAGGCCCTATTCAACTCTTATATGGCCGTTTAGGCCAATCGGGGATAAAATTTTGACTTTTAGTTAAACTTCCTAAGTACAACAAGAAATAAGGTTAATCGGTAGGTTTTGTATATAGAATGGTGTAATACCACTCTTGACACTTGAAAATTTTGTTTTCTCCCCGTTTAGGCCTATTCGGCTCTTTATAAAGCCTAGTTCAGGCCAATCAAAGCTGAAAGTTTGACTCTTAGTCAAACTTGTCAATTATGACTAGAAATAAGATTAATTGGTTGTATTTGAATATAAAAACTATGTATTATCATTCCTGGATCTTGAGAACCACATTTTCTCCCCATTGGGCCCTCTTCAACTCATATATATCCTAGTTCAGGCCAATCAGGGTGAAAGTTTGACTTTTGGTCAAACTTTCTAATTAAGACTAGAAACAAGATTAGATGGCAGTAATTGTATATGAAAACTCTGTAATACTACTCCTGGCTCTTAAGAGCCACGTTTTCGCCATGTTTGGGCCCCTATTCGACTCTTCTAAGCCTAATTCAGGCCAATAAGGGTCGGAAGTTTGACTTTTGGTCAAATTTCCCAATTAATACTATAAACAAGGTTAATTGATATGATTGTACATAGAAACAATATAATACTCCCAGATCTTGAGAACCATGTTTTCCCTATGTTTTCCCCTATTCGGAACTTATTATAAGGCCTAGTCCAATCGGGGTTGAAAGTTTGGCATTTGGTCAAACTTCAAAATTAAGATTCGAAATAAGTTTAATAGATAATATTTGTACATCAAAAACTATGCAATACACTCTCGGCTCTTAAAAATCGCGTTTTCTCCCCGTTTAGGCCATATTAAACTCTTATAAGGCCTAATTCAGGCCAATCGGGACTGAAAGTTTGAGTTTTGGTCAAACTTTCTAATTAAAAACTAAAAACAAGGTTAATTAGTAGCATTTATAGATAGAAAACTATATAGTACCACTCACAGCTCTTCAAAACCACGTTTCCCCCTTTTAGGCCCTATTTGGCTCTTATAAGGCGTAATTCAAACAATCGGGGCTGAGAGTTTGACTTTTGGTCAAACTCCCCAATTAAGGCTAGAAATAAGGTTAACTGGTAGCATCGGTGTATAGAAATAATATAATACCACTCTCGGCTCTTAAAAACCACATTTTCTCTCATTTGGGCCCTATTTGGCTCTTATATGGCCTAGTTCAGGCCAATCGGGAATGAACGTTTGACTTTTGGCCAAACTTTCCAATTAAGACAAAAAAACGAGATAATTTGTAGTAATTGTTTATATAAACTATGTAATACTAATCTCGGCTCTTGAACACTATGTTTTCCTCCCCGTTTTGCCCTACTCAACTCTTATAAGGTCTAGTTCAGGCCAATCAGTGCTGAAAATTTAACTTTTACCAAACTTCCCCATTAACACTTGAAACAAAGTTAGTTGGAGGTAATTGTACATAGAATCTATATAATACAACTCCCAACTCTTGAGAACCACATTTTTCCCATGTTTGTTCCTTATTCGGCTCCAATAAGACCTAGTGTAGGCCAAAAGGGCTGAAAGTTTGGCTTTGGGTGAAACTTCCCAATTAAGACTTGAAATAAGTTTAACTGATAGTATTTGTACATAAAAACTATGTAAAACTACTCTCGACTCTTGAGAACCACATTCTCCCTATATTTGCTCCTTATTCGACTCTCATATGGTCTAGTTCAGGCTAATTGGGGTTGAAAGTTTGAGTTTTAGTCAAACTTCTAGATTGAAACCCGAAACAAGGTTAATTAGAAGTAATTGTGCATAGTAACTTTGTAATACTAAGTTTAATTTATAGTATTTGTACATAAAAACTATGTAATACCACTTTCGACAATTGAAAATCACGTTTTCTCCCCGTTTAGGCCATATTTGGCTCTTATAAGGCTGAGTTCAGGCCAATCAGTGTTGAAAGTTTAACTTTTGATCAACCTTTTCAATTAAGATTAGAAATAAGTTTACTTGATAGTATTTATACATAAAAACTATGTAATACAACCTGGCTCTTGAAAATCACGATTTCTCCCTATTCTAGCCCTATTTAGCTCCTATATGGCCTAGTTCAAGCCAATCAGGGATGAAACTTTGATTTTTTAGTCAAACTTCCTAATTAAGACTAGTAGCAAGGTTAATTGATAGTAATTATGCGTAGTAACTATGTAATACTTCTCTTGGCTCTTAAGAACCACGTTTTCTCCCTGTTTGGGCCCTACTCGGCACTTATAAAGCTTAGCTCTGGCCAATTAAGGCCGAAAGTTTGGCTTTTGGTCAAACTTTCTAATTAATACTTGAAATAAGGTTAATTAGCAGTAATTGTACATAGAAACTTTGCAATACTACTCTCGTCTCTTGAATTTTCATTTTTCTAATGTTTATTCCCTATTCGGCTCTTACATGGCCTAGTTCAGGTCGATCAAGGCTGAAAGCTTGAATTTCTGTCAAACTTCCCGATTAAGACTAGAAAAAGGTTAATTGGTAGTATTTATACTTAAAAATTATGTATATAAACTCTCTGATCTTAAGAACCATGTTTTCTTCCCCTTTAGGCCCTATTCAACTCTTATATGGCCGTTTAGGCCAATCGGGGATAAAATTTTGACTTTTAGTTAAACTTCCTAAGTACAACAAGAAACAAGGTTAATCGGTAGGTTTTGTATATAGAATGGTGTAATACCACTCTTGACACTTGAAAATTTTGTTTTCTCCCCGTTTAGGCCTATTCGGCTCTTTATAAAGCCTAGTTCAGGCCAATCAAAGCTGAAAGTTTGACTCTTAGTCAAACTTGTCAATTATGACTAGAAATAAGATTAATTGGTTGTATTTGAATAAAAAACTATGTATTATCATTCCTGGATCTTGAGAACCACATTTTCTCCCCATTGGGCCCTCTTCAACTCATATATATCCTAGTTCAGGCCAATCAGGGTGAAAGTTTGACTTTTGGTCAAACTTTCTAATTAAGACTAGAAACAAGATTAGATGGCAGTAATTGTATATGAAAACTCTGTAATACTACTCCTGGCTCTTAAGAGCCACGTTTTCGCCATGTTTGGGCCCCTATTCGACTCTTCTAAGCCTAATTCAGGCCAATAAGGGTCGGAAGTTTGACTTTTGGTCAAATTCCCAATTAATACTATAAACAAGGTTAATTGGATATGATTGTACATAGAAACAATATAATACTACTCCCAGATCTTGAGAACCATGTTTTCCCTATGTTTTCCCCTATTCGGAACTTATTATAAGGCCTAGTCCAATCGGGGTTGAAAGTTTGGCATTTGGTCAAACTTCAAAATTAAGATTCGAAATAAGTTAATAGATAATATTTGTACATCAAAACTATGCAATACCACTCTCGGCTCTTAAAAATCGCGTTTTCTCCCCGTTTAGGCCATATTAAACTCTTATAAGGCCTAATTCAGGCCAATCGGGACTGAAAGTTTGAGTTTTGGTCAAACTTTCTAATTAAAACTAAAAACAAGGTTAATTAGTAGCATTTATAGATAGAAACTATATAGTACCACTCACAGCTCTTCAAAACCACGTTTTCCCCCTTTTAGGCCCTATTTGGCTCTTATAAGGCGTAATTCAAACCAATCGGGGCTGAGAGTTTGACTTTTGGTCAAACTCCCCAATTAAGGCTAGAAATAAGGTTAACTGGTAGCATCGGTGTATAGAAATAATATAATACCACTCTCGGCTCTTAAAAACCACATTTTCTCTCATTTGGGCCCTATTTGGCTCTTATATGGCCTAGTTCAGGCCAATCGGGAATGAACGTTTGACTTTTGGCCAAACTTTCCAATTAAGACAAAAAACGAGATAATTTGTAGTAATTGTTTATATAAACTATGTAATACTAATCTCGGCTCTTGAACACTATGTTTTCCTCCCCGTTTTGCCCTACTCAACTCTTATAAGGTCTAGTTCAGGCCAATCAGTGCTGAAAATTTAACTTTTACCAAACTTCCCCATTAACACTTGAAACAAAGTTAGTTGGAGGTAATTGTACATAGAATCTATATAATACAACTCCCAACTCTTGAGAACCACATTTTTCCCATGTTTGTTCCTTATTCGGCTCCAATAAGACCTAGTGTAGGCCAAAAGGGCTGAAAGTTTGGCTTTGGGTGAAACTTCCCAATTAAGACTTGAAATAAGTTTAACTGATAGTATTTGTACATAAAAACTATGTAAAACTACTCTCGACTCTTGAGAACCACATTCTCCCTATATTTGCTCCTTATTCGACTCTCATATGGTCTAGTTCAGGCTAATTGGGGTGAAAGTTTGAGTTTTAGTCAAACTTCTAGATTGAAACCCGAAACAAGGTTAATTAGAAGTAATTGTGCATAGTAACTTTGTAATACTAAGTTTAATTTATAGTATTTGTACATAAAAACTATGTAATACCACTTTCGACAATTGAAAATCACGTTTTCTCCCCGTTTAGGCCATATTTGGCTCTTATAAGGCTGAGTTCAGGCCAATCAGTGTTGAAAGTTTAACTTTTGATCAACCTTTTCAATTAAGATTAGAAATAAGTTTACTTGATAGTATTTATACATAAAAACTATGTAATACAACTCCTGGCTCTTGAAAATCACGATTTCTCCCTATTCTAGCCCTATTTAGCTCCTATATGGCCTAGTTCAAGCCAATCAGGGATGAAACTTTGATTTTTTAGTCAAACTTCCTAATTAAGACTAGTAGCAAGGTTAATTGATAGTAATTATGCGTAGTAACTATGTAATACTTCTCTTGGCTCTTAAGAACCACGTTTCTCCCTGTTTGGGCCCTACTCGGCACTTATAAAGCTTAGCTCTGGCCAATTAAGGCCGAAAGTTTGGCTTTTGGTCAAACTTTCTAATTAATACTTGAAATAAGGTTAATTAGCAGTAATTGTACATAGAAACTTTGCAATACTACTCTCGTCTCTTGAATACTACATTTTTCTAATGTTTATTCCCTATTCGGCTCTTACATGGCCTAGTTCAGGTCGATCAAGGCTGAAAGCTTGAATTTCTGTCAAACTTCCCGATTAAGACTAGAAAAAGGTTAATTGGTAGTATTTATACTTAAAAATTATGTTATATAACTCTCTGATCTTAAGAACCATGTTTTCTTCCCCTTTAGGCCCTATTCAACTCTTATATGGCCGTTTAGGCCAATCGGGGATAAAATTTTGACTTTTAGTTAAACTTCCTAAGTACAACAAGAAACAAGGTTAATCGGTAGGTTTTGTATATAGAATGGTGTAATACCACTCTTGACACTTGAAAATTTTGTTTTCTCCCCGTTTAGGCCTATTCGGCTCTTTATAAAGCCTAGTTCAGGCCAATCAAAGCTGAAAGTTTGACTCTTAGTCAAACTTGTCAATTATGACTAGAAATAAGATTAATTGGTTGTATTTGAATATAAAAACTATGTATTATCATTCCTGGATCTTGAGAACCACATTTTCTCCCCATTGGGCCCTCTTCAACTCATATATATCCTAGTTCAGCCAATCAGGGTGAAAGTTTGACTTTTGGTCAAACTTTCTAATTAAGACTAGAAACAAGATTAGATGGCAGTAATTGTATATGAAAACTCTGTAATACTACTCCTGGCTCTTAAGAGCCACGTTTTCGCCATGTTTGGGCCCCTATTCG
This sequence comes from Agave tequilana, assembly GCA_038442645.1. Classification (NCBI taxonomy): domain Eukaryota; kingdom Viridiplantae; phylum Streptophyta; class Magnoliopsida; order Asparagales; family Asparagaceae; genus Agave; species Agave tequilana. Next base: position 12,122 of record JAVJIF010023935.1, read on the forward strand.
ACTCTTCTAAGCCTAATTCAGGCCAATAAGGGTCGAAAGTTTGACTTTTGGTCAAATTTCCCAATTAATACTATAAACAAGGTTAATTGGATATGATTGTACATAGAAACAATATAATACTACTCCCAGATCTTGAGAACCATGTTTTCCCTATGTTTTCCCCTATTCGGAACTTATTATAAGGCCTAGTCCAATCGGGGTTGAAAGTTTGGCATTTGGTCAAACTTCAAAATTAAGATTCGAAATAAGTTTAATAGATAATATTTGTACATCAAAACTATGCAATACCACTCTCGGCTCTTAAAAATCGCGTTTTCTCCCCGTTTAGGCCATATTTAACTCTTATAAGGCCTAATTCAGGCCAATCGGGACTGAAAGTTTGAGTTTTGGTCAAAACTAATTAAAACTAAAAAAATTAGTAATTAGAAACTATATAGTACCACTCACAGCTCTTCAAAACCACGTTTTCCCCCCTTTTAGGCCCTATTTGGCTCTTATAAGGCGTAATTCAAACCAATCGGGGCTGAGAGTTTGACTTTTGGTCAAACTCCCCAATAAGGCTAGAAATAAGGTTAACTGGTAGCATCGGTGTATAGAAATAATATAATACCACTCTCGGCTCTTAAAAACCACATTTTCTCTCATTTGGGCCCTATTTGGCTCTTATATGGCCTAGTTCAGGCCAATCGGGAATGAACGTTTGACTTTTGGCCAAACTTTCCAATTAAGACAAAAAACGAGATAATTTGTAGTAATTGTTTATATAAACTATGTAATACTAATCTCGGCTCTTGAACACTATGTTTCCTCCCCGTTTTGCCCTACTCAACTCTTATAAGGTCTAGTTCAGGCCAATCAGTGCTGAAAATTTAACTTTTACCAAACTTCCCCATTAACACTTGAAACAAAGTTAGTTGGAGGTAATTGTACATAGAATCTATATAATACAACTCCCAACTCTTGAGAACCACATTTTTCCCATGTTTGTTCCTTATTCGGCTCCAATAAGACCTAGTGTAGGCCAAAAGGGCTGAAAGTTTGGCTTTGGGTGAAACTTCCCAATTAAGACTTGAAATAAGTTTAACTGATAGTATTTGTACATAAAAACTATGTAAAACTACTCTCGACTCTTGAGAACCACATTCTCCCTATATTTGCTCCTTATTCGACTCTCATATGGTCTAGTTCAGGCTAATTGGGGTTGAAAGTTTGAGTTTTAGTCAAACTTCTAGATTGAAACCCGAAACAAGGTTAATTAGAAGTAATTGTGCATAGTAACTTTGTAATACTAAGTTTAATTTATAGTATTTGTACATAAAAACTATGTAATACCACTTTCGACAATTGAAAATCACGTTTTCTCCCCGTTTAGGCCATATTTGGCTCTTATAAGGCTGAGTTCAGGCCAATCAGTGTTGAAAGTTTAACTTTTGATCAACCTTTTCAATTAAGATTAGAAATAAGTTTACTTGATAGTATTTATACATAAAAACTATGTAATACAACTCCTGGCTCTTGAAAATCACGATTTCTCCCTATTCTAGCCCTATTTAGCTCCTATGGCCTAGTTCAAGCCAATCAGGGATGAAACTTTGATTTTTTAGTCAAACTTCCTAATTAAGACTAGTAGCAAGTTAATTGATAGTAATTATGCGTAGTAACTATGTAATACTTCTCTTGGCTCTTAAGAACCACGTTTTCTCCCTGTTTGGGCCCTACTCGGCACTTATAAAGCTTAGCTCTGGCCAATTAAGGCCGAAAGTTTGGCTTTTGGTCAAACTTTCTAATTAATACTTGAAATAAGGTTAATTAGCAGTAATTGTACATAGAAACTTTGCAATACTACTCTCGTCTCTTGAATACTACATTTTTCTAATGTTTATCCCTATTCGGCTCTTACATGGCCTAGTTCAGGTCGATCAAGGCTGAAAGCTTGAATTTCTGTCAAACTTCCCGATTAAGACTAGAAAAAGGTTAATTGGTAGTATTTATACTTAAAAATTATGTTATATAACTCTCTGATCTTAAGAACCATGTTTTCTTCCCCTTTAGGCCCTATTCAACTCTTATATGGCCGTTTAGGCCAATCGGGGATAAAATTTTGACTTTTAGTTAAACTTCCTAAGTACAACAAGAAACAAGGTTAATCGGTAGGTTTTGTATATAGAATGGTGTAATACCACTCTTGACACTTGAAAATTTTGTTTTCTCCCCGTTTAGGCCTATTCGGCTCTTTATAAAGCCTAGTTCAGGCCAATCAAAGCTGAAAGTTGACTCTTAGTCAAACTTGTCAATTATGACTAGAAATAAGATTAATTGGTTGTATTTGAATATAAAAACTATGTATTTTCCTGGATCTTGAGAACCACATTTTCTCCCCATTGGGCCCTCTTCAACTCATATATATCCTAGTTCAGGCCAATCAGGGTGAAAGTTTCTTTTGGTCAAACTTTCTAATTAAGACTAGAAACAAGATTAGATGGCAGTAATTGTATATGAAAACTCTGTAATACTACTCCTGGCTCTTAAGAGCCACGTTTTCGCCATGTTTGGGCCCCTATTCGACTCTTCTAAGCCTAATTCAGGCCAATAAGGGTCGGAAGTTTGACTTTTGGTCAAATTTCCCAATTAATACTATAAACAAGGTTAATTGGATATGATTGTACATAGAAACAATATAATACTACCAGATCTTGAGAACCATGTTTTCCCAATGTTTCCCCTATTCGGAACTTATTATAAGGCCTAGTCCAATCGGGGTTGAAAGTTTGGCATTTGGTCAAACTTCAAAATTAATATTTGAAATAAGTTTAATAGATAATATTTGTACATCAAAACTATGCAATACCACTCTCGGCTCTTAAAAATCGCGTTTTCTCCCCATTTAGGCCATATTAAACTCTTATAAGGCCTAATTCAGGCCAATCGGGACTAAAAGTTTGAGTTTTGGTAAACTTTCTGATTAAAACTAAAAACAAGGTTAATTAGTAGCATTTATAGATAGAAACTATATAGTACCACTCACAGCTCTTCAAAACCACGTTTCCCTCCCTTTTAGGCCCTATTGGCTCTTATAAGGCGTAATTCAAACTAATCGGGGCTGAAAGTTTGACTTTTGGTCAAACTCCCCAATTAAGACTAGAAATAAAGTTAACTGGTAGCATCGGTGTATAGAAATAGTATAATACCACTCTCGGCTCTTAAAAATCACATTTTCTCTCATTTAGGCCCTATTTGGCTCTTATATGGCCTAGTTCAGACCATCGCGAATGAACGTTTGACTTTTAGCCAAACTTTCCAATTAAGACAAAAACGAGATAATTTGTAGTAATTGTTTATATAAACTATGTAATACTAATCTCGGCTCTTAAACACTATGTTTTCCTCCCCGTTTTGCCCTACTCAACTTTTATAAGGTCTAGTTCAGGCCATTCAGTGCTGAAAATTTAACTTTTACCAAACTTCTCCATTAACACTTGAAACAAAGTTAGTTGGAGGTAATTGTACATAGAATCTATATAATACAACTCCCAACTCTTGAGAACCACATTTTTCCCATGTTTGTTCCTTATTCGGCTCCAATAAGACCTAGTGTAGGCCAAAAGGGCTGAAAGTTTGGCTTTGGGTGAAACTTCTCAATTAAGGCTTGAAATAAGTTTAACTGTTTGTATATGTACATAAAAACTATGTAAAAATACTCTCGACTCTTGAGAACCACATTCTCCCTATATTTTCTCCTTATTCGACTCTCATATGGTCTAGTTCAGGCTAATTGGGGTTGAAAGTTTGAGTTTTAGTCAAACTTTAGATTGAAACCCGAAACAAGGTTAAGTAGAAGTAATTGTGCATAGTAACTTTGTAATACTAAGTTTAATTTATAGTATTTGCACATAAAAACTATGTAATACCACTTTCGACAATTGAAAATCACGTTTTCTCCCCGTTTAGGCCATATTTGGCTCTTATAAGGCTGAGTTCAGGCCAATCAGTGTTGAAAGTTTAACTTTTGATCAACCTTTTCAATTAAGATTAGAAATAAGTTTACTTGATAGTATTTATACATAAAAACTATGTAACACAACTCCTGGCTCTTGAAAATCACGGTTTCTCCCTATTCTAGCCCTATTTAGCTCCTATATGGCATAGTTCAAGCCAATCAGGGATGAAACTTTGATTTTTTTGTCAAACTTTCTAATTAATACTTGAAATAAGGTTAGTTAGCAGTAATTGTACATAGAACTTTGCATACTACTCTCGTCTCTTGAATACTACATTTTTCTAATGTTTATTCCCTATTCGGCTCTTACATGGCCTAGTTCAGGTCGATTAAGATTGAAAGCTAGAATTTCTGTCAAACTTCTCGATTAATACTAGAAAAAGGTTAATTGGTAGTATTTATACTTAAAATTATGTTATATAACTCTCTGATCTTAAGAACCATGTTTTCTTCCCCTTTAGGCCCAATTCAACTCTTATAAGGCCGTTTAGGCCAATCGGGGATAAAATTTTGACTTTTAGTTAAACTTCCTAAGTACAACAAGAAATAAGGTTAATCGGCAGGTTTTGTATATAAAATGGTGTAATAACACTCTGGACACTTGAAAATTTTGTTTTCTCCCCGTTAAGGCCTATTCGGCTCTTTATAAAGCCTAGTTCAGGCCAATCAAAGCTGAAAGTTTGACACTTAGTCAAACTTGTCAATTATGACTAGAAATAAGATTAATTGGTTGTATTTGAATATAAAAACTATGTATTATCATTCCTGGATCTTGAGAATCATATTTTCTCCCCTTTGGGCCCTCTTCAACTCATATATATCCTAGTTCAGGCCAATCAGGGTGAAAGTTTGACTTTTGGTCAAACTTTCTAATTAATACTAGAAACAAGATTAGATGGCAGTAATTGTATATGAAAACTCTGTTCCTGGCTCTTAAGAGCCACGTTTTCGCCACGTTTGGGCCCCTATTCGACTCTTCTAAGCCTAATTCATACCAATAAGGATCGGAAGTTTGACTTTTGGTCAAATTTCCCAATTAATACTATAAACAATGTTAATTGAATATGATTGTACATAGAAACAATATAATACTACTCCTAGATCTTGAGAACCTATTCGGAACTTATTATAAGGCCTAGTCCAATCGGGGTTAAAAGTTTGGCATTTGGTCAAACTTCAAAATTAAGATTCGAAATAAGTTTAATAGATAATATTTGTACATCAAAATTATGCAAGACCACTCTCGGCTCTTAAAATCGCGTTTTCTCCCCGTTTAGGCCATATTAAACTCTTATAAGGCCTAATTCAGGCCAATCGGGACTGAAAGTTTGAGTTTTGGTCAAACTTTCTAATTAAAACTAAAAACAAGGTTTATTAGTAGCATTTATAGATAGAAACTATATAGTACCTCTGACAGCTCTTCAAAACAACGTTTTCCCCCCTTTTAGGGCCTATTTGGCTCTTATAAGGCGTAATTCAAACCAATCGGGGCTGAGAGTTTGACTTTTGGTCAAACTCCCCAATTAAGGCTAGAAATAAAGTTAACTGGTAGCGTCGGTGTATAGAAATAATATAATACCACTCTCGGCTCTTAAAAACTACATTTTCTCTCATTTGGGCCCTATTTGGCTCTTATATGGCCTAGTTCAGGCCAATCGGGAATCAACGTTTGACTTTTGGCCAAACTTTCCAATTAAGACAAAAAAACGAGATAATTTATAGTAATTATTTATATAAACTATGTAATACTAATCTCGGCTCTTGAACACTATGTTATCCTCCCTTTTTGCCCTACTCAACTCTTATAAGGTCTAGTTCAGGCCAATCAGTGCTGAAAATTTAACTTTTACCAAATATCCCCATTAACACTTGAAACAAAGTTAGTTGGAGGTAATTGTAATAGAATCTATATAATACAACTCCCAACTCTTGAGAACCACATTTTTCCCATGTTTGTTCCTTCTTCGGCTCCAATAAGACCTAGTGTAGGCCAAAAGGGCTGAATGTTTGGCTTTGAGTGAAACTTCCCAATTAAGACATGAAATAAGTTTAACTGATAGTATTTGTACATAAAAACTATGTAAAACTACTCTTGACTCTTGAGAACCACATTCTCCCTATATTTGCTCCTTATTCGACTCTCATATGGTCTAGTTTAGGCTAATTAAGGTTGAAAGTTTGAGTTTTAGTCAAACTTCTAGATTGAAACCCGAAACAAAGTTAATTAGAAGTAATTGTGCATAGTAACTTTGTAATACTAAGTTTAATTTATAGTATTTATACATAAAAACTATGTAATATCACTTTCGACAATTAAAAATCACGTTTTCTCCCCGTTTAGGCTATATTTGGCTTTTATAAGGCTGAGTTCAGGCCAATCAGTGTTGAAAGTTTAACTTTTGATCAACCTGTTCAATTAAGATTAGAAATAAGTTTACTTGATAGTATTTATGCATAAAAACTATGTAATACAACTCCTGGCTCTTGAAAATCACGATTTCTCCCTATTCTACCCCTATTTAGCTCCTATATGGCATAGTTCAAGCCAATCAGGGATGAAACTTTGATTTTTTAGTCAATCTTCCTAATTAAGACTAGTAGGAAGGTTAATTGATAGTAATTATGCGTAGTAACTATGTAATACTTCTCTTGGCTCTTAATAACCACGTTTTCTCCCTATTTGGGCCATACTCAGCACTTATAAAGCTTAGCTATGGCCAATTAAAGCCGAAAGTTTGGCTTTTGGTCAAACTTTCTAGTTAATACTTGAAATAAGGTTAATTAGCAGTAATTGTACATAGAAACTTTGCAATACTACTCTCGTCTCTTGAATACTACATTTTTCTAATGTTTATTCCCTTTTCGGCTCTTACATGGCCTAGTTAAGGTCGATCAAGGCTGAAAGCTTGAATTTCTGTCAAACTTCCAGATTAAGACTAGAAAAAGGTTAATTGGTAGTATTTATACTTAAAAATTATGTTATATAACTCTCTGATCTTAAGAACCATGTTTTCTTCCCCTTTAGGCCCTATTCAACTCTTATATGGCCGTTTAGGCTAATCGGGGATAAAATTTTGACTTTTAGTTAAACCTCCTAAGTACAACAAGAAACTAGGTTAATCGGTAGGTTTTGTATATAGAATGGTGTAACACCACTCCTGACACTTGAAAATTTGTTTTCTCCCCGTTTAGGCCTATTCGGCTGTTTTTAAAGTCTAGTTCAGGCCAATCAAAGCTGAAAGTTTGACTCTTAGTCAAACTTGTCAATTATGACTAGAAATAAGATTAATTGGTTGTATTTGAATATAAAAACTATGTATTATTATTCCTGGATCTTGAGAACCACATTTTCTCCCCATTGGGCCCTATTCAACTCATATATATCCTATTCAGGCCAATCAGGGTGAAAGTTTGACTTTTAGTCAAACTTTCTAATTAAGACTAGAAACAAGATTAGATGGCAGTAATTGTATATGAAAACTCTGTAATACTACTCCTGGCTCTTAAGAGACACGTTTTCGCCATGTTTGGGCCCCTATTCGACTCTTCTAAGCCTAATTCAGGCCAATAAGGGTCGGAAGTTTGACTTTTGGTCAAATTTCCCAATTAATACTATAAATAAGGTTAATTGGATATGATTGTACATAGAAACAATATAATACTACTCCCAGATCTTGAGAACCATGTTTTCCCAATGTTTTTCCCTATTCGGAACTTATTATAAGGCCTAGTCCAATCGGGGTTGAAAGTTTGGCATTTGGTCAAACTTCAAAATTAAGATTTGAAATAAGTTTAATAAATAATATTTGTACATCAAAACTATGCTATACCACTCTCTGCTCTTAAAAATCGCGTTTTCTCCCCGTTTAGGCCGTATTAAACTCTTATATGGCCTAATTCAGGCCAATCGGGACTGAAAGTTGAGTTTTGGTCAAACTTTCTAATTAAAACAAAAAACAAGGTAATTAGTAGCATTTATAAATAGAAACTATATAGTACCACTCACAGCTCTTCAAAACCACGTTCCCCCCCCTTTTTAGGCCCTATTTGGCTCTTATAAGGCGTAATTCAAACCAATCGGGGCTGAGAGTTTGACTTTTGGTCAAACTCCCCAATTAAGGCTAGAAATAAAGTTAACTAGTAGCATTAGTGTATAGAAATAGTATAATACCACTCTCGGCTCTTAAAAATCATATTTTCTCTCATTTGGGCCCTATTTGGCTCTTATATGGCCTAGTTCAGGCCAATCGGGAATGAACGTTTGACTTCTGGTCAAACTTTCCAATTAAGACAAAAAATGAGATAATTTGTAGTAATTGTTTATATAAACTATGTAATACTAATCTCGACTCTTGAACACTATGTTTTCCTCCCTGTTTTGCCCTACTCAACTCTTATATGGTCTAGTTCAGGCCAATAAGTGCAGAAAATTTAACTTTTACCAAACTTTCCCATTAACACTTGAAACAAATTTAGTTGGAGGTAATTGTACATAGAATCTATATAATACAACTTCCCAACTCTTGAGAACCACATTTTTCCCATGTTTGTTCCTTATTCGGCTCCAATAAGACCTAGTGTAGGCCAAAAGGGCTGAAAGTTTGGCTTTGGGTGAAACTTCCCAATTAAGACTTGAAATAAGTTTAATTGATAGTATTTGTACATAAAAACTATGTAAAACTACTCTCGACTCTTGAGAACCACATTCTCCCTATATTTGCTCCTTATTCGACTCTCATATGGTCTAGTTCAGGCTAATTGGGGTTGAAAGTTTGAGTTTTAGTCAAACTTCTAGATTGAAACCTGAAACAAGGTTAATAGAAGTAATTATGCATAGTAACTTTGTAATACTAAGTTTAATTTATAGTATTTGTACATAAAAACTATGTAATACCACTTTCGACAATTGAAAATCACGTTTTCTCCCCGTTTAGGCCATATTTGGCACTTATATGGCTGAGTTCAGGCCAATCAGTGTTGAAAGTTTAAATTTTGATCAACCTTTTCAATTAAGATTAGAAATAAGTTTACTTGATAGTATTTATACATAAAAAACTATGTAATAGAACTCCTGACTCTTGAAAATTTCGATTTCTCCCTATTCTAGCCCTATTTAGCTCCTATATGGCCTAGTTCAAGCCAATCAGGGATGAAACTTTGATTTTTTAGTCAAATTTCCTAATTAAGACTAGTAGCAAGGTAATTGATAGTAATTATGCGTGGTAACTATGTAATACTTCTCTTGGCTCTTACGAACCACGTTTTCTCCCTGTTTGGGCCCTACTCGGCACTTATAAAACTTAGCTCTGGCCAATAAAGGCCGAAAGTTTGTCTTTTGGTCAAACTTTCTAATTAATACTTGAAATAAGGTTAATTAGCAGTAATTTTACATAGAAACTTTGCAATACTACTCTCGTCTCTTGAATACTACATTTTTCTAATGTTTATTCCCTATTCAGCTCTTACATGGCCTAGTTCAGGTCGATCAAGGCTGAAAGCTTGAATTTCTGTCAAACTTCCCGATTAAGACTAGAAAAAGGTTAATTGGTAGTATTTATACTTAAAAATTATGTTATATAACTCTCTGATCTTAAGAACCATGTTTTCTTTTCCTTTAGGCCCTATTCAACTCTTATATGGCCGTTTAGGCCAATCGGGGATAAAATTTGACTTTTAGTTAAACTTCCTAAGTTCAACAAGAAACAAGGTTAATCGGTAGGTTTTGTATATAGAATGATGTAATACCACTCTTGACACTTAAAAATTTTGTTTTCTCCCCGTTTAGGCCTATTCTGCTCTTATAATATTAAGAGCCGAATAAGGTACAAACGGGGAAACAAGGTTACCAAGAGTAAGGATAAGTAATACATAATTTTACGTATAATTACTACTAAATAAACTTGTTTCTCGTCTTAATTGGGAAGTTTTACCAAAAGTCAAACTTTCAGCCCCGATTGGTCTGAACTAGGCTTTATAAGAGCCGAATAGGGACCAAACGGGAGGAAAACATGGTTTTCTAGGGCCATGAATGGTATTTCATAGTTTCTATGTACAATTACTACTAATTAACTTTGTTTCTAGTGTTAATTGAAAAGTTTGACCAAGTGTTATACTTTCAGCCCCGATTGGCCTGAGTAAGCCTTATAAGAGCCGATTAGGGCCCAAACGGGGAGAAAACGAGATTTTCAAGAACCGAGAGTAGTATGACAAAGTTTTTATATATAAATACCACTAATTAAACTTGTTTTTAGTCTTAATTATAAAGTTTAGTTAAAAGTCAAACCTTCAGTCTTATTATCCTAAATTAGGCCTTATTAGAGCCGAATAGGACCAAAACGGGAGAAAATAAGGTTTTCAAGTGCTGAGAGTGGTATTACATAGTTTTTATGTAAAATTAGTACTAATTAACCTTATTTCTAGTGTTAATTAGAAAGTTTGACCAATAATCAAACTTTCAGCCCTTATTAGTCTGAACTAGGCCTTATTAGAGCCGAATAAAGCACAAACATGGAGAAACAAGGTTTTCAAGAGATGGGAGTAGAAAAATAAAGTTTTTATGTATAATTATTACTAATTAAACTTATTTCTAAGTTTGACCAAAAGTCAAACTTTCATCCCCGATTAGCCTGAACTAGGCCTTATAGAGCCGAATAGGGACCAAACGGGAGAAAAACATGGTTTTCAAGGGCCGTGAATAATATTACATAGTTTCTATATACAATTACTACTAATTAACCTTGTTTATAGGTATGACCAAAAGTCAAACTTTCAGCCCCGATTGGCGTGAACTAAGCCATATAATATCTGATTAGAGCCCAAAAGGGGAGAAAAAGAGGTTTTCATGAGCTGAGAGTAGTAATACATAATTTTTATGTATAATTACTACAAATTAAACTATTTTCTAGTCTTAATTGAGAAGTTTTACTAAAAGTCAAGTTTTCAGCCCCGATTAGCCTGAAGTAGGCCTTATAAGAGCCGAATCGGGACCAAACGGGAGGAAAACATGATTTTCAAGGGCCGAGAATGGTATTACATAGTTCTATGTACAATTTCTATTGATTAAGCTTTTTTCTAGTGTTAATTGGGAAGTTTGACCAGAACTGAAACTTTTAGCCTCTATTGGCCCGAAAAGGGCCTTATAAGAGCCTAATAGGGTCCGAAACGGGAGAAAATAAGGTTTTCATGTGCTGAGAGTGGTATTACATAGTTTTTATATACAATTAGTACTAATTAACCTTATTTCTAGTGTTAGTGGGAAAGTTTGACCAAAAGTCAAACTTTCAGCCCATATCAGCCTGAACTAGGCCTTATAAGAGCCGAACAAAGCCCAAACAGGGAGAAAACGAGGTTTTCAAGAGCCGGGAATAGAATGACATAGTTTTTATGTATAATTAATACTAATTAAACTTATTTCTATGTTTGACCAAAAGTAAAACTTTCAACTCCGATTGGCCTGAACTAGGCCTTATAAGAGCCAAATAGAGACCAAATTGGAGGAAAACATGATTTTCAAGAGCTGTGAATAGTATTACATAGTTTCTATGTATAATTACTACTAATTAATCTTGTTTATGATGTTAATTGGGTAGTTTGACCAAAAAGTCAAACTTTGAGCCCCGATTAACTAGGCCTTATAATAGCCGATTAAGGCCCAAACAGGGAGAAAACGAGGTTTTCAAGAGCCGAGAATACTAATACATAGTTTTTTTGTATAATTACTATAAATTAAACTAGTTTCTAGTCTTAATTGAGAAGTTTTACTAAAAGTTAAGTTTTCAGCCCCGATTGGCCTGAAGTAGGCCTTATAAGAGCCGAATAGGGACTAAACGGGAGGAAAACATGATTTTCAAGGGCCGAGAATGGTATTTATGTAATTCTATGATTTGGCTTTTTTCTTGTGTTAATTGGGAAGTTTTACCAGAACTGAAACTTTTAGCCCCGATTTGGCCAAAAAAGGCCCTTATAAGAGCCTAATAGGGTCCAAACGGGGAGAAAATACAGTTTTCAAAAGTCAGGAGTAGTAATATATAGTTTTTATGTATAATTACTACTAATTATACTAGTTTCTAGTCTTAATTGAGAAGTTTTACCAAAAGAGAAACTTTCAGTCCCAATTGGTCTGAACAAGACCTTTTAATGGCCGATAAAGGCCCAAACGGAGAGAAAACGCGGTTTCAAGAGCTGAGAGTAATAATACATAGTTTTCATGTATAATTACTACTAATTAAAATAGTTTCTAATCTTAATTGAGAATACTAAGAGTCAAACTTTCAGCCCCGATTAGCCTGAACTAGACCTTATATGAGCCGCCGAATAGGGCCAAAACGGGAGAAAACATGGTTTTCAAGGGTTGAGAGCGGTATTGTATAGTTTCTATATACAATTATAACTAAGTAACCTTGTTTCTAATATTAAATTAGAAAATTTGAACAAATGTCAAACTTTCAGCCCTGATTAACCTGAACTAGTCCTTATAAGAGCCTAATAACGTCCAATCGGGGAGAAAATACAGTTTTCAAAAGCCGAAAGTAGTAATACATTCTAGTCTTAATTGAGAAGTTTGACTTTAAAGTCAAACTTTCAGCCCCGATTGGCCTGAACTAGGCCTCATAAGAGCCGAATAGGGACCAAACGAAGGAAAACTTGTTTTTAAAAGGCCCTGAATGGTGTTACATTATTTTTATGTATAATTACTAATAATTAGCCTTGTTTCTAGTGTTAATGAGAAAGTTTGACCAAAAGTCAAACTTTCAGTTCTGATTGGCTTAAACTAGGCATTATAATAGATGATTAGGGCCCAAAAAGGGAGAAAATGAGGTTTTCAAGAGTCATTAGCAGTAGCACATAGTTTTTCTGTATAATTATTACTATTTAAACAAGTTTCTATTCTTAATTGGAAAGTTTTACCAAAAATCAAACTTTCAGCCTCGATTGGCCTAAACTACACCTTATAAGAGTCGAATAATGACTAACGGGAGGAAAATATGGTTTTCAAGGGCTGTAAAAGGTATTACATAGTGCTATGTACAATTACTACTGAATAACCTTATTTCTAGTGTTAATTGAGAAGTTTAACTAAAATTGAAACTTTCAGCTCCTATTGGCCTGAATTAGGCCTTATAAGAGCCTAATGGGTCCAATCAGAAAGAAAATACAGTTTTCAAAAGTCAGGAGTTGTATTATATTGTTTTTATGTATAATTATTACTAAATAAACTTATTTCTAGTATTAATTAGAAAGTTTGACTAAAAGTCAAACTTTCAGCCCTTATAGGCCTGAACTAGGCCTTATAGAGCCGAATATGACACAAACCAGAAAAAACATGATTTTTAAGAGCTTAGAGTGGTATTACATAGTTTCTATGTACAATTACTACTAATTTATTTTATTTCTAGCGTTAATTGGGATTACTGACCTAAAGTCAAACTTGCATCTCAGATTGGCCTAGGCCGCTAAATAAGAGCCAAATGAGGTCCAAACAGGGAGAAATGAGGTTTTCAAGTGTCAAGAGTAGTATTACATAGTTTTTTATGTGTAATTACTACTAATTAAACCTTTTTCTAGTCTTAATTGGGAAGTTTTACCAAAAGTTAAGTTTTCAGTCCCGATTGGCCTGAAGCAGGTCTTATAAGAGCCATATAGGGCCCAAACGGGAGATACCATGGTTTTCAGGATTCGGGAGTTGTTCACTTAGTTTCTATGTATAAAGTGAAATTCTTAATTTGTAAGTTTGATCAAAAGTGAAATTGTTTTAAGTTTTACTATAACTATAACTAAGGCGGTTTCCCATTAGGGCCTTATACTACTAATTAAAATTGTTTTAAGTTTTAATTAGGAAGTTTGACCAAAAGTCAAACATTAAACTTTTATTGGCCTGAACTAGGCCTTATTAGAGCTGAATAGGGCCAAAACTGGGAGAAAACGAGTTTTTAAGAACCGAGAGTAGTATTACAAAGTTTTTGTATATAACTACTATAAGTTAAACTTTTTTTTATTCTTAATTTGTAAGTTTGATCAAAAATGAAATTTTCAGCCCTGATTGGCCTTTTAAGAATCGAAAAGGGACTAAACGGGAAGAAAAAATGGTTTTAAAGGGCCGTGAATGGTATCATATAGTTTTTATGTACAATTACTACTAATTAACCTTGTTTTCAGTGTTAATTGGGAAATTAGATCAAGAGTCAAACTTTCAAGCCCGATTGGCCATAATTATGTCTTATAAGAGCCGAATCGGGACCAAAAGGGGGGAAAACATAGTTTTCAAGGGCTGTGAATGGTATTACATAGTTTATATGTACAATTACGACTAATTAACCTTATTTCTAGTGTTATTGAGAAGTTTGACTAAAAGTCAAACTTTCAGCCCAGTTTGATCTGGATTAGACCTCAAAACATCAGAGCGGAATAAGGTAAAAACAGGAAAAACAAGGTTTCCAAGAGCAATGAGAAGTAATACATCATTTTATTTATAGTTACCACTAATTAAACTTGTTTCTCATCTTAATTGGGAATTTTACCAAAAGTCAAATTTTCAGCTCCGATTGGTCTGAACTAAGCTTTATAAGAGCCGAAAAGGGACCAAACGGGAGAAAAACATGGTCTTCTAGGGCCATGAATGGTATTACATAGTTTCTATGTATAATTACTATTAATTAACTTTGTTTCTAGCGTTAATTGGAAAGGTTGACCAAGAGTCAAACTTTCAGCCCCGATTGGCCTGAATTTGGACTTATAAGAGCAAATAAGGGCCCAAACTGGAAGAAAATGAGGTTTTCAAGAGCCGAGAGTAGTATGACATAGTTTTTATGTATAATTACTACTAATTAAACTTGTTTTTGGTCTTAATTTTATAGTTTGACAAAAGTCAAACCTTCAGTTCTTATTAGCCTAAATTAGGCCTCTTTAGAGACGAATAGGACCCAAACGGGAGAAAATAAGGTCTTCAAGTGCTTAGAATGGTATTACATAGTTTTTATATACAAATAGTGCTATTAACCTTACTTCTAGTGTTAATTGGAAAGTTTGACCAATAGTCAAACTTTCAGCCCTTATTAGTCTGAACTAGGCCTTATAAGATCCGAATAAAGCACAAACAGAGAGAAAACGAGGTTTTCAAAAGATGGGAGTAGAATAACATAGTTTATATGTATAATTACTACTAATTAAACTTATTTCTAAGTTTGACCAAAAGTCAAACTTTCATCCCCGATTAGCCTGAACTAGGCCTTATAGAGCCTAATAGGGACCAAACGGGGGAAAAACATGGTTTTCAAGGGTCGTGAATAGTATTACATAGTTCTATATACAATTACTACTAATTAACCTTGTTTATAGTGTTAATTGAGAAGTTTGACCAAAAGTCAAACTTTCAGCTCCGATTGGCGTGTACTAAGCCTTATAATAGCTGATTAGAGCCCAAAAGGGGAGAAAAGTCATGTTTTCAGCCACGATTAGCCTGCAGTAGGCCTTATAAGAGCCGAATAGGGACCAAACGGGAGGAAAACACGATTTTCAAGGGTCGAGAATGGTATTACGTAGTTTTATGTATAATTTCTATTGATTAACATTTTTTCTTGTGTTAATTGGGAAGTTTGACCAGAACTGAAACTTTTAGCCCCTATTTGCCCGAAAAGGGCTTTATAGGAGCCTAATAGGGTCCAAACAGGGAGAAAATACAGTTTTCAAAAGTCAGGAGTAGTAATATATAGTTTTTATATATAATTACTACTAATTATACTAGTTTCTAGTCTTAATTAAGAAGTTTTACAAAAAGTGAAACTTTCAGTCCCGATTGGTCTGAACAAGACCTTATAATGGCCAATTAAGGCCCAAACGGAGAGAAAACGAGGTTTCAAGAGCCGAGAGTAATAATACATAGTTTTCACGTATAATTACTACTAATTAAACTAGTTTCTAGTCTTAATTGAGGAGTTTTACCAAGAGTCAAACTTTCAGCCCCGATTAGCCTGAACTAGACCTTATATGAGCCGAATAAGTCCAAACGGGAGAAAACATGGTTTCAAGAGCTGAGAGTGGTATTGTATAGTTTTTATATACAATTATTACTAATTAACCTTATTTCTAATATTAAATTGGAAAATTTGAACAAAAGTCAAACTTTCAGCCCTGATTAACCTGAACTAGTCCTTATAAGAGCCTAATAACGTTCAATCGGGGAGAAAATATAGTTTTCAAAAGCCGAAAGTAGTAATACATAGTTTTTATGTATAATTACTATAATTAAACTAGTTTCTAGTCTTAATTGAGAAGTTTGACTTAAATGTCAAACTTTCCGCCCCGATTGGCCTAACTGGGCCTCATAAAAGCCGAATAAGGACCAAACGGGAGGAAAACATGTTTTCAAAGGCCCTGAATGGTGTTACATTAATTTTATGTACAATTACTAATAATTAGCATTGTTTCTATTGTTAATGAGAAAGTTTGACTAAAAGTCAAACTTTCAGTCCTGATTGGCCTAAACTAGGCATTATAATAGCCGATTAGGGCCTAAACATGGAGAAAATGAGGTTTTCAAGAGTCATTGGCAGTAGCACATAGTTTTTCTGTATAATTATTACTATTCAAACTAGTTCTAATCTTAATTGGAAAGTTTTACCAAAAATCAAACTTTTCAGCCTCGAATGGCCTAAACTACACCTTATAAGAGTCGAATATTGACTAAATGGGAGGAAAATATGATTTTCAAGGGCCGTAAAGGTATTACATAGTGCTATGTACAATTACTACTGAATAACCTTATTTCTAGTGTTAATTGAGAAGTTTGACTAAAATTGAAACTTTCAGCTCCTATTGGCCTGATTTAGGCCTTATAAGAGCCTAATGGGTCCAATCAGAGAGAAAATACAGTTTTCAAAAGTCAGGAGTTATATTATATAGTTTTTATGTATAATTATTACTAAATAAACTTATTTCTAGTCTTAATTGGAAAGTTTGACCAAAAGTCAAACTTTCAGCCCTTATTGGCCTGAACTAGGCCTTATAGATCCGAATATGGCCCAAATCGGAAGAAAATATGATTTTCAAGAGCTTATAGTGGTATTACATAGTTTCTATGTATAATTACTACTAATTTATTTTATTTCTAGCGTTAATTGGGATTACTGACCTAAAGTCAAAGTTGCATCTCCGATTGGCCTGGGCCGCCATATAAGAGCTGAATAAGGCCCAAACAGGGAGAAATGAGATTTTCAAGAGTCGGATGTAGTATTACATAGTTTTTATGTGTAATTACTACTGATTAAACTTATTTCTAGTCTTAATTGGGAAGTTTTACCAAAAGTTAAACTTTCAGCCCCGATTAGCCTGAACCAGGTCTTATAAGAGCCATATAGGGCCCAAACGGGGAGAAATCATGGTTTGCAGGATTCGGGAGTAGTTCACATAGTTTCTATGTAGAAACTGTAACTAATTAATTTGTTTCTATTTATTATTTGTAAGTTTGACTAAAATTCAAACTTTCAGCACCGATTAGCCAGAACTAGACCTTATAAGAGCCAAATAGGGGCCAAACTAGAGGAAAACATTATTTTCAAGAGCTAAGAGTGATATTACTTAGTTTCCATGTACAATTACTGCGAATTAACCTTATTTCTAGTGTTAATTGGGAAGTTTGACCAAAAATTAAACTTTAAGCTCTTGATAACATAAACTAGGCCTTATAAGAGCCGAATAGGACCCAAACAGGTGAAAAGTGATTTCCCATTAGGGCCCTATACTACTAATTAAAATTGATTTAAGTTTTAATTAGGAAGTTTGGCCAAAAGTCGAACATTAAGCCCTTATTGGCCTGAACTAGGCCTTATTAGAGCTGAATAGGGCCAAAACAGGGATAAAAACTAGTTTTTTTTAAAAGCGGAGAGTAGTATTATAAAGTTTTTATAAATAACCACTATAAGTTAAACTTTTTTTTATTCTTAATTTGTAAGTTTGATCAAAAGTGAAACTTTCAGCCCTGATTAGCCTTATAGAATCAAAAAGGGACTAAACGGAAGAAAACATGATTTTCAAAGGCCGTGAATAATATTTTATAGTTTTTATGTACAATTACTACTAACTAATTAACCTTGTTTTCATTGTTAATT
This sequence comes from Agave tequilana, assembly GCA_038442645.1. Classification (NCBI taxonomy): domain Eukaryota; kingdom Viridiplantae; phylum Streptophyta; class Magnoliopsida; order Asparagales; family Asparagaceae; genus Agave; species Agave tequilana. Next base: position 30,221 of record JAVJIF010023935.1, read on the forward strand.
GGGAAGTTTGATCAAGATCAAACTTTCAGCCCCGATTGGTAGGTCTTATAAGAGCCAAATAAGGACCAAAAGGAGGAAAACATAGTTTTCAAGGGCTGTGAATGGTATTACATAATTTATTGTACAATTACAACTAATTAACCTTATTTCTAGTGTTGTTGAGAAGTTTGACTCAAAGTCAAACTTTCAGCCCTATTTGGTCTAGACTAGACCTTATAATAATAAGAGTCGAATAAGGTACAAACGGAGAAAAAAGGTTACCAAGAGCAAGGAGAGGAATACATAGTTTTATGTATAATTACTACTAAATAAACTTGTTTCTCGTCTTAATTGGGAAGTTTTATCAAAAGTTAAACTTTCAGCCCCGATTAGTCTGAATTAGGCTTTATAAGAGCCGAATAGGGACCAAACGGGAGGAAAACATGGTTTTCTAGGGCCATGAATGGTATTACATAGTTTCTATGTACAATTACTACTAATTAACTTTGTTTCTATTGTTAATTGAAAAGTTTGACCAAGAGTTAAACTTTCAGCCCCGATTGGCCTGAGTAAGCCTTATAAGAGCCGATTAGGGTCCAAACCGTGAGAAAAATGAGATTTTCAAGAACCAAGAGTAGTATGACAAAGTTTTTATATATAATTACAACTAATTAAACTTGTTTTTAGTCTTAATTATAAAGTTTAGCTAAAAGTCAAACCTTCAGTCTTATTAGCCTGAATTAGGCCTTATTAGAGCCGAATAGGACCAAAACGGGAGAAAAATAAGGTTTTCAAGTGCTGAGAGTGGTATTAGATAGTTTTTATGTATAATTAGTACTAATTAACCTTATTTCTAGTGTTAATTAGAAAGTTTGATCAATAGTCAAACTTTCAGCCCTTATTAGTCTGAACTAGGCCTTATAAGAGTCGAATAAAGTACAAACAGGGAGAAAACGAGGTTTTCAAGAGATGGGAGTAGAATAACAAAGTTTTTATGTATAATTATTACTAATTAAAGTTATTTCTAAGTTTGACCAAAGTCAAACTTTCATCCCCGATTAGCCTGAACTAGGCCTTATACAGCCGAAAGGGACCAAATGGGAGAAAAACATAGTTTTCAAGGGCCGTGAATAGTATTACATAGTTTCTATATACAATTACTACTAATTAACCTTGTTTATAGGTATGACCAAAAGTCAAACTTTCAGCCCCGATTGGCGTGAACTAAGCCATATAATAACTGATTAGAGCCCAAAAGGGGAGAAAACGAGGTTTTCAAGAGCTGAGAGTAGTAATACATAATTTTTATGTATAATTACTACAAATTAAACTATTTTCTAGTCTTAATTGAGAAGTTTTACAAAAAGTCAAGTTTTCAGCCCCGATTAGCCTGAAGTAGGCCTTATAAGAGCTGAATAGGGACCAAACGGGAGGAAACATGATTTTCAAGGGCCGAGCATGGTATTACGTAGTTCGATGTACAATTTCTATTGATTAAGCTTTTTTCTAGTGTTAATTGGGAAGTTTGACCAGAACTGAAACTTTTAGCCCCTATTGGCCCGAAAAGGGCCTTATAAGAGCCTAATATGGTCCGAAACGGGAGAAAATAAGGTTTTCATGTGCTGAGACTGGTATTACATAGTTTCTATGTACGATTAGTACTAATTAACCTTATTTTTAGTGTTAATTGAAAGTTTGACCAAAAGTCAAACTTTCAGCCCATATCAGCCTGAACTAGGCCTTATAAGAGCCGGGAGTAGAATGACATAGTTTTTATGTATAATTACTACTAATTAAACTTATTTCTATGTTTGACCAAAAGAAAAAGTTTCATCTCCGATTGGCCTGAACTAGGCCTTATGAGTGCCAAATAGAGACGAAACGGGAAGAAAAATTGGTTTTCAACGGCCGTGAATTGTATTACATAGTTTCTATGTATAATTAATACTAATTAATCTTGTTTATGGTATTAATTGGGAAGTTTGATCAAAAGTCAAACTTTGAGCCCCGATTGGCGTGAACTAGGCCTTGTAATAGCCGATTAAGGCCCAAACGGGGAGAAAACGAGATTTTCAAGAGTCGAGAGTAGTAGTAATACATAGTTTCTATGTATAATTACTACAAATTAAACTAGTTTCAAGTCTTAATTGAGATGTTTTACTAAAAGTCAAGTTTTCAGCCCCGATTGGCCTGAAGTAGGCCTTATAAGAGCCGAATATGCGCTAAACGGGAGGAAAACATGATTTTCAAGAGCCGAGAATGGTATTACGTAATTCTATGTACAATTTCTATTGATTAACCTTTTTTCTTGTGTTAATTGGGAAGTTTTACCAGAACTGAAACTTTTTGCCCTTATTGGCCCGAAAAGGGCCTTATTCTTCCTAATAGGGTTCAAACGAGGAGAAAATATAGTTTTCAAAAGTCAGGAGTAGTAATATATAGTTTTTATGTATAATTACTACTAATTATACTAGTTTCTAGTCTTAACTGAGAAGTTTTACCAAAAGTGAAACTTTCAGTCCCGATTGGTCTGAATAAGACATTACAATGGCCGATTAAGGCCCAAACGGAGAGAAAACGCGGTTTCAAGAGCTGAGAGTAATAATACATAGTTTTTCACGTATAATTACTACTAATTAAACTAGTTTCTAGTGTTAATTGAGAATACCAAGAACCAAACTTTCAGCCTCGATTAGCCTGAACTAGACCTTATATGAGCCGAATAGGGCCCAAACGGGAGAAAACATGGTTTTCAAGGGCTGAGAGTGGTATTGTATAGTTTCTATATACAATTATTACTAATTAACCATGTTTCTAATATTAAATTGGAAAATTTGAACAAAAGTCAAACTTTCAGCCCTGATTAACCTGAACTAGTCCTTATAAGAGCCTAATAACGTCCAATCGGGGAGAAAATATAGTTTTCAAAAGCCGAAAGTAGTAATACATAGTTTTTATGTATAATTAATACTAATTAAACTAGTTTCTAGTCTTAATTGAGAAATTTGACTTAAAAGTCAAACTTTCAGCCCCCATTGGCCTGATCTGGGCCTTATAAGAGCCGAATAGGGACCAAACGGCAGGAAAACATGGTTTTCAAAGGCCCTGAATGGTGTTACATTATTTTTATGTATAATTACTAATAATTAGCCTTGTTTCTAGTGTTAATGAGAAAGTTTGACCAAAAGTCAAACTTTCAGTTCCGATTGGCTTAAACTAGGCATTATAATAGCCGATTAGGGCCCAAACTGGGAGAAAATGAGGTTTTCAAGGGTCATTAGCAGTAGCACATAGTTTTTCTGTATAATTATTACTATTCAAACTAGTTTCTAATCTTAATTGGAAAGTTTTACCAAAAATCAAACTTTCAGCCTCGATTGGCCTAAACTACACCTTATAAGAGTCGAATAATGACTAAACGGGAGGAAAATATGGTTTTCAAGGACCGTAAAAGGTATTACATAGTACTATGTACAATTACTACTGAATAACCTTATTTCTAGTGTTAATTGAGAAGTTTGACTAAAATTGAAACTTTCAGCTCCTATTGGCCTGAATTAGGCCATATTCGGGTCCAATCAGAGAGAAAATACAGTTTTCAAAAGTTAGGAGTTGTATTATATTGTTTTTATGTATAATTATTACTAAATAAACTTATTTCTAGTATTAATTGAAAGTTTGACTAAAAGTCAAACTTTCAGCCATTATAGGTCTAAATTAGGCCTTATAGAGCCAAATATGACACAAACTGGAAGAAAACATGATTTTAAGAGCTTAGAGTGGTATTACATAGTTTCTATGTACAATTACTACTAATTTATTTTATTTCTAGCGTTAATTGGGATTACTGACCTAAAGTCAAACTTGCATCTCAGATTGGCCTAGGCCGCTAAATATGAGCCGAATAAGGTCCAAATAAAGAAAAAATGAGGTTTTCAAGTATCGGGAGTAGTATTACATAGTTTTTGTGTGTAATTACTACTAATTAAACCTTTTTCTAGTCTTAATTTGAAAGTTTACGAAAAGTTAAACTTTCACCCCGATTGGCCTGAACCAGGTCTTATAAGAGCCATGTAGGGCCCAAACGGGGAGAAACCATGGTTTTCAGGATTCGGGAGTTGTTCACATAGTTTCTATGTATAAAGTGAAATTCTTAATTTGTAACTTTGATCAAAAGTAAAATTGTTTTAAGTTTTACTATAACTATAACTAAGGCGGTTTCCCATTAGGGCGCTATACTACTAATTAAAATTGTTTTAAGTTTTAATTAGGAAGTTTGACCAAAATTCGAACGTTAAGCCTTATTGGCCTGAACTAGGCCTTACTTGAGCTGAATAGGGCCAAAACAGGGAGAAAACGAGGTTTTTTAGAGCCGAGAGTAGTATTACATAGTTTTTATATATAACCACTATAAGTTAAACTTTTTTTTATTCTTAATTGTAAGTTTGATCAAAAGTGAAACTTTCAGCCCTGATTGACCTATAAGAATTGAAAAGGGTCTAAACGGGAAGAAAATGGTTTTATAGGGCTGTGAATGGTATTACATAGTTTTTATGTACAATTACTACTAATTAACCTTGTATTCAGTATTAATTGGGAAAATTGATCAAGAGTCAAACTTTCAGGCTCGATTGGCCAGAACAACGTCTTATAAGAGCCGAATCGGGACAAAAGGGGAGGAAAACATAGTTTTCAAGGGCTGTGAATGGTATTACATAGTTTATATGTACAATTACGACTAATTAACCTTATTTCTAGTGTTATTGAGAAGTTTGATTAAAAGTCAAACTTTCAGCCCAGTTTGGTCTGGACTAGACCTTATAACATAAGAGCAGAATAAGATACAAACGGGAAAAACAAGGTTTCCAAGAGCAAGGAGAAGTAATACATAATTTTATGTATAGTTACCACTAATTAAACTTTTTCTCATCTTAATTGGGAAGTTTTACCAAAGTCAAACTTTCAGTCCCGATTGGTCTGAACTAGGCTTTATAAGAGCCGAATAAGGACAAAACGGGAGGAAATCCGGGTCTTCTAGGGCCATGAATGGTATTACATAGTTTATCTATAATTACTACTAATTAACTTTGTTTCTTGTGTTAATTGGAAAGTTTTGACTAAGAGTCAAACTTTCAGCCCCGATTGGCCTGAATTAGGCCTTAAAAGAGCGGATTAGGCCCAAAAGAGGAGAAAATGAGTTTTTCAAGAGCCGAGAGTAGTATGACATAGTTTTTATGTATAATTACTATTAATTAAACTTGTTTTTAGTCTATATTATAAAGTTTGACCAAAAGTAAAACCTTCAGTTCTTATTAGCCTAAACTAGGCCTCATTTGAGACGAATAGGACCCAAACGGGAGAAAAAAAGGTTTCAAGTACTGAGAGTGTATTACATAGTTTTTATGTACAAATAGTATTATTAACCTAATTTCTAGTATTAATGGAAAGTTTGACCAATAGTCAAGCTTTCAGCCCTTATTAGTCTGAACTAGGCCTTATAAGAGCCGAATAAAGCACAAACAGAGAGAAAACGAGGTTTTCAAGAGATGGGAGTAGAATAACATAGTTTATATGCATAATTACTACTAATTAAACTTAAAGTTTGACCAAAAGTCAAACTTTCATCCCCGATTAGCCTGAACTAGGCCTTATAAAACCTAATAGGGACCAAACGGGAGAAAAATATGGTTTTCAAGGGCCGTGAATAGTATTACATAGTTCTATATACAATTACTACTAATTAACCTTGTTTATAGTATTAACTGAGAAGTTTGACCAAAAGTCAAACTTTCAGCCCCGATTGGCGTGAACTAAGCCTTATAATAGCTGATTAGAGCCCAAAGGGGAGAAAACGAGGTCTTCAAGAGCTGAGAGTAGTAATACATAATTTTTATGTATAATTACTATAAATTAAACTATTTCTAGTCTTAATTGAGAAGTTTTACTAAAAGTCAAGTTTTCAGCCCCGATTAGCCTGAAGTAGGCCTTATAAGAGCCGAATAGGGACAAAACGGGAGGAAAATATGATTTTCATGGGCCGAGCATGGTATTACGTAGTTCTATGTACAATTTCTATTGATTAAGCTTTTTTCTAGTGTTAATTGGGATGTTTGACCAGAACTGAAACTTTTAACCCCTATTGGCCCGAAAAGGGCCTTATAAGAGCCTAATATGGTCCGAAACGGGAGAAAATAAGGTTTTCATGTGCTGAGAGTGGTATTACATAGTTTCTATGTACGATTAGTACTAATTAACCTTATTTTTAGTGTTAATTGAAAAGTTTGACCAAAAGTCAAACTTTCAGCCCATATCAGCCTGAACTAGGCCTTATAAGAGCCGAACAAAGCCCAAACGGGGAGAAAACGAGGTTTTCAAGAGCCGGGAGTAGAATGACATAGTTTTTATGTATAATTACTACTAATTAAACTTATTTCTATGTTTGACCAAAAGAAAAAGTTTCATCTCCGATTGGCCTGAACTAGGCCTTATGAGTGCCAAATAGAGACCAAACGGGAGGAAAAATTGGTTTTCAACGGCCGTGAATTGTATTACATAGTTTCTATGTATAATTACTACAATTAATCTTGTTTATGGTGCTAATTGGGAAGTTTGATCAAAAGTCAAACTTTGTGCCCCGATTGGCGTGAACTAGGCCTTATAATAGCCGATTAAGGCCCAAACGGGGAGAAAACGAGATTATCAAGAGCCGAGAGTAGTAATACATAGTTATTATGTATAATTACTATAAATTAAACTATTTCTAGTCTTAATTGAGAAGTTTTACTAAAAGTCAAGTTTTTAGTCCCGATTGGCCTGAAGTAGGCCGTATAAGAGCCGAATAGGGACAAAACGGGAGGAAAACATGATTTTCAAGGGCCGAGAATGGTATTACGTAGTTCTATGTACAATTTCTATTGATTAAGCTTTTTTCTAGTGTTAATTGGGAAGTTTGACCAGAACTGAAACTTTTAGCCCCTATTGGCCCGAAAAGGGCCTTATAAGAGCCTAATAGGGTCCGAAACGGGAGAAAATAAGGTTTTCATGTGTTGAGAGTGGTATTACATAGTATCTATGTACGATTAGTACTAATTAACCTTATTTTTAGTGTTAATTAGAAAGTTTGACTAAAAGTCAAACTTTCAGCCCATATCAGCCTGAACTAGGCCTTATAAGAGCCGAACAAAGCCCAAACGGGGAGAAAACGAGGTTTTCAAGAGCCGGGAGTAGAATGACATAGTTTTTATGTATAATTATTACTAATTAAACTTATTTCTATGTTTGACCAAAAGTAAAACTTTCATCTCTGATTGGCCTGAACTAGGCCTTATAAGTGCCAAATAGAGACCAAACAGGAGGAAAAAATGGTTTTCAACGGCCGTGAATTGTATTACATAGTTTCTATGTATAATTAATACTAATTAATCTTGTTTATGGTGTTAATTGGGAAGTTGATCAAAAGTCAAACTTTGAGCCCCGATTGGCGTGAACTAGGCCTTATAATAGCCGATTAAGGCCCAAACGGAGAGAAAACGAGGTTTTCAAGAGTCGAGAGTAGTAATACATAGTTTCTATGTATAATTACTACAAATTAAACTAGTTTCAAGTCTTAATTGAGAAGTTTTACTAAAAGTCAAGTTTTCAGCCATGATTGGCCTGCAGTAGGCCTTATAAGAGCCGAATAGGGACCAAACGGGACGAAAACACGATTTTCAAGGGTCGAGAATGGTATTACGTAGTTCTATGTATAATTTCTATTGATTAACATTTTTTCTTGTGTTAATTGGGAAGTTTGACCAGAACTGAAACTTTTAGCCCCTATTTGCCCGAAAAAGGCTTTATAGGAGCCTAATAGGGTCCAAACGGGGAGAAAATACAGTTTTCAAAAGTCAGGAGTAGTAATATATAGTTTTTATGTATAATTACTACTAATTATACTAGTTTCTAGTCTTAATTAAGAAGTTTTACAAAAAGTGAAACTTTCAGTCCCGATTGGTCTGAACAAGACCTTATAATGGCCAATTAAGGCCCAAACGGAGAGAAAACGAGGATTCAAGAGCCGAGAGTAATAATACATAGTTTTCACGTATAATTACTACTAATTAAACTAGTTTCTAGTCTTAATTGAGGAGTTTTATTAATAGTCAAACTTTCAGCCCCGATTAGCCTGAACTAGACCTTATATGAGCCGAATAGGGCCCAAATGGGAGAAAACATGGTTTCAAGAGCTGAGAGTGGTATTGTATAGTTCCTATATACAATTATTACTAATTAACCTTGTTTCTAATATTAAATTGGAAATTTTGAATAAAAGTCAAACTTTCAGCCCTGATTAACCTGAACTAGTCCTTATAAGCGCCTAATAATGTCCAATCGGGGAGAAAATATAGTTTTCAAAAGCCGAAAGTAGTAATACATAGTTTTTATGTATAATTACTACTAATTAAACAAGTTTCTAGTCTTAATTGAGAAGTTTGACTTAAATGTCAAACTTTCAGCTCCGATTGGCCTGAACTGTGCCTCATAAGAGCCGAATAGGGACCAAACGGGAGGAAAACATGGTTTTCAAAGGCCCATGAATGGAGTCACATTATTTTTATGTACAATTACTATTAATTAGCCTTGTTTCTAGTGTTAATAAGAAAGTTTGACCAAAAGTTAAATTTTCAGTTCCGATTGGCTTAAACAAGTTATTATAATAGCCGATTAGGGCCCAAACAGGGAGAAAATGAGGTTTTCAAGAGTCATTAGCAGTAGCACATAGTTTTTCTGTATAATTATTACTATTTAAACTAGTTTCTAATCTTAATTGGAAAGTTTTACCAAAAATCAAACTTTCAGCCTCGATTGGCCTAAACTACACCTTATGAGAGTCGAATAGTGACTAAACGGGTGGAAAATATGGATTTCAAGGGCCGTAAATGGTATTACATAGTGCTATGTACAATTACTACTGAATAAGCTTGTTTCTAGTGTTAATTGAGAAGTTTGACTAAAATTGAAACTTTCAGCTCCTATTGGCCTGAATTAGGCCTTATAAGAGCTAAGAGTGATATTACATAGTTTTCATGCACAATTACAGCGAATTAACCTTGTTTATAGTGTTAATTAAAAAGTTTGACTAAAAATTAAGCTTTAAGCCCTTGATGACCTAAACTAGGCCTTATAAGAGCGGAATAGGATCCAAACGGGTGAAAAGGCGGTTTTCCATTAGGGCCCTATACTACTTATTAAAATTATTCTAAGTTTTAACTAGGAAGTTTGACCAAAAGTTGAACATTAAACCCTTATTAGCCTGAACTAGGCCTTATTAGAGCTGAATAGGGCTAAAACTGGGAGAAAACGAGTTTTTTAAGAGCCGAGAGTGGTATTACAAAGTTTTTATATATAACCACTGTAAATTAAACTTTTTTTAATTCTTAATTTGGAAGTTTGATCAAAAGTGAAACTTTCAACCCTGATTGGCCTTATAAGAATCAAAAAGAGACTAAACGGGAAGAAAACATGGTTTTTAAAGGGCCGTGAATGGTATTACATAGTTTTTTTATATAATTACTACTAATTAACTTTGTTTTCAGTGTTAATTGGGAAATTTAATCAATAGTCAAACTTTCACGCCTGATTGGCCCTTCCAACATTGTTGTTTGGAAGTATAGAATGTCCATGTACTTGAAGACCCTAGGTTTGCATGTTTTTCTTGCGGCTACCAAGAAATGCTATCTTGGTAATTGCAATCATATAGGGGCCAATGCACAAGCCTTGAGGCTATTAGAAGCACATTGTCTAAAGATTATCTTTTGCGTGTTTCTAACTTTGATTCCGCATTTGCAGTGTGGAATATGTTGACAACCACCACCACCACCTCCAAGGTACGGCAAGTACAAATTCAACCGGAGGAGTCTAGTGGAGAATCCGATTCACAATGCTTCATGGTCCAAGGGAATGACTCCCTTGAGGTACACTCGGAAACCCACTTAGATGATGATGATTGTGCTAGTTCTTCTTCATGTAATGAATATATAGATGCTAATGCTTTGAATGAAGAACTATCTATAGTTTGTGAAAAACTAATTGAAAAATATAAGGTTTTGAAAAAGAAAAGTCTAGGCATTAATAATGAAAATAAAAATTTGATTTCTAGACTTGATGTTGTTTTGCAAGAGAAAGAGGAGATTGCTAATGAGAGGGATTCATTAAAATCTCAACTTGATCTTGTATTAAAAGAAAATGAATTTTTAAAATGTAAAAATGATTGCCATGTTGTTTTAAAGAAAAATGAAGATTTGTCTTCAAAAGTTGAATTTGTTTTAAAAGAGAATATTGATTTGAAAAATAAAATAATTTCTATTTCAAATGATTTAGATGTATGTTTAAAGAAAAATGATGTTTTGAAAAATAAGATTGATGCACATGTTTGCCATGCTAGGTTAGTATCACACACTTCACCTATTGCATGCCACACTTCTTCTTTGATTAACAATGATATATCCATGCTTAAGAAGAGTGTTGATTGTTTGGGCTCCACTTTGAGCCAATGTGCCATGAACCATTCACGCTTGGAATTCTTGGTTCGAAAGAAACAAGTTCCATCTATTATGCATGCACACCCTCCACGGCATACACATGCTTCTCACGGACACCATCACACATTGTATACTCATGTGTACACTTATACACATTGTGGACGTAAGGGCCACGTTGCTAAATTTTGCTTTGATAGAATACATAATGTTAATTTAGCAAATAAGTTTGTTTGGGTTAGAGAAGGGACTAACCCCCATGGACCCAATAAGATATGGGTACCAAAGACAACCCCACTTGTTTATGATGTAGGCGTGGGTTCTCACATGACGTGAGAGTGTTGGTACCTTGGAGTGGATGCGTTCCGTACTTAAAGGAAATCAATTGGATGCATCACTTTCAAGGGAAGTTTGGTGGGAGGACCACCTTGGTTTGGAGAACTAGAGCGGTGCCCTCATTGGTTTTGGTATCGAATCTCTAACTCCTTAAAACACATGCTTTCCATGTTTATCTTTCGTAGCATGTTTTTGATATTTGTTGATTACTATGAAAATGCCATGCTTATTAGATTAGTGATATACATGTTTAGTTATTTTGAGACACCCATGTTTAATATGGATAAATTCTTTTGTGTTCTCACTATATGGTTGCTATTGCGTATATCATATTTCTAATAACATGTGGATATTCATAATAATCATGTTTTTGCTTATCATGTTGATTTTTATATTGTGTTTTGATGCTTCATGTTAAGATTACTTATTTAGATGTTACTTTTCATTAAGACTAGGATTTATACTTGTTCATATAGTGGGTCACAAATAAATCTATATATGTTTGTGTTGATTGCTTATTTAAAACCCATTAGATGTGTTAGTATAGTCTAGTTTTGATGATTCATACATTTTAAACTTATATTCTCATTTTTGAATTTGTTTATGATTGTGTGTTTCACTTCATGTATATGTTTGTATTGCCAAACTTTAAGATATACATGTATACCCCTTGAGTCATTTGCCTTTCGTGCAAATCTATATATATGGACTCAATTGTATTTAGGGATATGTATGTATACTTATTGTGTGACAATTCATACATATACCTTGAAATTAAAATTAGTTAATAAAAATTTTGTTTTGTTTTCATGTTTGATGTTTAACTTCATGTATATGTCCATCTCATTCAAACTATTGATTATACATATACATCCTTTTAGAGTCACGTGCCTTCATGCATATATCTTTGTGGACTCGTTGTGTTTGGATATGTATGTATATTTTGGTTTGCATTTGACATACATATGCCTTGAAGATTAAGTAGTTTTATCAATTTTTATATTTTCATGTTTAAAGGAATTTAAATGAGCTTGATGGAATATTTTCATGATTGTGATCCTCACAATTTATTTATACACTCATATTTATATTTTGCTCATGTTTTATTCTCATGAGTCATATATATGCTTTATTGAATTAGAGTGTTGATTATCATGTGGATTTCATGTTTTATGAAAAACTATTTTGTTTATTCCTTGCTTGAAGGATTTCGTACTAGTTAACAAAATTTTTCATTTTAACTAGTTCGTATTCTTCGTTGTGTTATGAGGTATACACATGCTATTGTTGTTATTTCAATTGGTATCATTGAACTCTTTCAATTGGTATCAATTTGATCCTTTTATATACTCACAATTGTTTATTGTGTATGTATGTTCTTCAATTGGTATCATCTATTGTGATTGGTACTCATTTTATTTCATACACATATACATGTTTATTTGTGCTATTATATTTCTATATCTTGAGCACAAATCTGTTTATGCTAGAGCTTGAGCTTTAACTTTATTTCAATTGATTCTTTTTTCAATTGGTATCTTATTTCAAGCCTACGCATTGTTTTAGTTGGTTTTCATAAAGGGGGAGAAAATTTCGATTTTCATATTTCAATTGGTATTTGATTTCCACTCCCAAACTTTATGAATGAATATTGAATTTCAATTTGGTATCATTTGCGTTTAAAAGAATAATAATTTCAATTGATATCAAGATGTATATTTAGGATATCAAGATTTATGTTTATGAATTCAAGATGTATGTTTAATTTCAATTGATATCTCTAATTTTGTTTAAAGAAAAATACTCAAAATTTTTGATTTATATTGCCTATATGCAAGGAGAGCTTAACATCTCTTCTACATATAGATTCATGTTGAGTGTATCTTGTATTGAAGAGCTTGATAACTCTTCCTTATGCGATACACGTGTGTAGGGAGAGCTTCACATCTCTCCTTATGTATTACATAATATGTGTTATGTGAATTAGGGCTTATCATCCCTTCTTCATGTAATGCATATGTGTAGGGAAGTTAACTTAGCGTCTTCCTCTTCATGAATGTATATCGCATATATCACTTTTGATTGTTTTATGTTCACTTTCAATTGGTTTCAAAATGCACTTCATTGTCATATATGTTTCATTTGGTATCTTAATTAAGTGTACATCTTATGATTTGTTATTTACCCCTTATTTACATCATTTGTGTTTTAGACAAAAAGGGGGAGAACATTGATTTGTTGTTTTAACCCTTTGTTGTTTCTTGGATTAGAACAAAAAGGGAGAAGTATTTGGATTTATATGCATGTCTTTGTATGCATTTATTTAAAAAAAAGGAACAGTTTTATTCATTTAATTGGTATCTAGAAGAATTTGTTTATGTTTTGGTTTTGTTTTTACCCCTTTGTTGATGATTGACAAAAAGGGGGAGAAATATTTGAGTTTATATGCATATATTATGTTTTAATTGGTATCAAGTATTATGTTTTAATCGGTATTAAGAGTATGTCTTGTTTTGAATATTCCATTTGGTATCTAGAGCCTTTATTGTTTTATGCATTATCATTCATGCATATTATTGTTTATTTGTTTATGCATGAGTTAAGGGGGAGCTTCTTTGAAGCTTAACTTTAATCCATGCATATATAACTCCATGAGTTTTGTCATCATCAAAAAGGGGGAGATTGTTGGCCCAAAAGCCTTCCACTCTAGTTTTGATGATGATCAACTCATATAGTTATGTTTACTAATATTCTTGTGAATTTAAGTTTCAGATCTATTAGCAAGATATTAGTTGGTGATTAGCTTCTACAAGGAGTTTAGAAGCTTTCCATGGTGATTCCAGGGCTCAAGCATCAAGATCACACCTTGCCTAGCTCATGGATGGAGTTTTGGATCGAATCAATTTGAAGATGAAGATCATCAAGAAGACTTAGGTATCCATATTTTAGATAGTGTGTTTAGATCCATTTGTAAAGTTTAGTATAGTTGATATGCTCAAGTGCACACAACACATGTTTTATGTTTTAGTTTTGGTTTTCATGAATAGTTGATCAAAACAAGTTTAATTGATATATGTATAGTTGTTTCATTCTATACATGCATGCTTAACTTTTAAACAAACTTATTTTGACTTTCCTATTCATGTATTGAAAAATCCAAGTTTGATAAAAATACATGTTTTGATTTTTGGTAAAAATGATAAAACACAAAAATAGTTCATATTGATTGATATTTGAGCTAAATTTTTTACCATATGTTTATATATCAATGCAAAATGATAAAACTATTTTTTAGTATTTTTACAAAACTTAAAAGATTTTTAGAAATATTTTTCACATGTGTTTCTGTCCCAGAACAGTGGCTGACAGGCCAGGTCGGCCGACCGCACGGGTCGACCGCACCAGAGGCCGGTGACCCTTGGGGTCGACCGACGTGCACAAGCCTATGCACGTTTGGCAGCCACAGAGACGGTCAGCCGGGCGGCCGACCGGACCTGAGAGCAGAGCTCTCTGTTTGTTTGGGTCGATCGGGCGGTCGACTGGGTTGCCCCAACGGTCACATTTCTGACCGTTGGCGGTCGGCCGGCCGGCCGACCGGTAGCCTGTCAGGCTCCACATCAGCCTAACGACTAGTTTTCTGATGGGCCTATATAAACCCCAATTCTTTGGGATTTTGGCCAAGATTTTTAGAGCTAATTTTCCCTACTCTCTGTTTTTAAAAAGAAGTTTTTAAAAGAGTTTAAAGATAAAAAAGATTCATTTCATTTGTTTTTAAGTGTTTTGTTATTTTCAAAGAAAATAGGTCTTAGGAAATTGGATTAGTGTTCTTCATTTCATTATCTATTTGGTATTTTCCCAAGAGTTTTTCTTTGATCAAAATACTTAGTTTTCCACACTTGAGCTATCACCTATCCTATTCTATTAGGATCATATTGTTTGTGGAAAAAGAGAGATTGTTTGAGGTTGTGGAAACCTCTAAGTTGTAAACCCTCGTTGTTTTGTTATATCCCTCTTTGGTAGAGGTTGATCGGAGTGGTATTGGTTTGCTCCCTCTTCGGTAGAGGTGGAGATTGGTGTTTGCTCCCTCTTGTGTGAGGTGGAGCTTGGTGGTTGTAACCCTCTTAGGTAGAGGTGTTGGTTGTTGTTTGGCTAAGGGCCTACCCCTCTTGTATGAGGTGGTGTTGTATTGAGAGAGGAGTTTGGTACTCCTAGTGTTGTAACAAATCCTTCTCGGTGAAGGTTCCCTCGGTGGGAGATAGTGGATTGGAAATCCTACACGGTGGTGTAGGTGGGGATGTAGAGTAAGGTGCTCGAACCTCGAAACATATCTTGGCCTTTGCGTTTGATCCTTGTCTCTCTAACTCTCTCTCTTTTATTTGTACAAAGCATCGTTCATTCATATAATATTGCTTGTGTTGAGCCATTGCATTATTTCATATTGCCTATCTTATATGCTTGGTTGTTTGTGCGTGCCTCACTTATACTTAACCACAAGAGCTTCACATAGCACCTCAACCCATTTAAGGGGAATCAAGAGGAGTTAGTCCAGAGCCCTTCACGGGGAATTCGGCTACACTTGTGTGTTGTATTAAGTGTGTTGCAATATTTGCATTAGCTTTCGCATTTAGAGCATTTAGTTTCGAGATTAGCAAAAACACCTATTCACCCCCCTCTAGGTGTTTTTCAAAGTTACTATGCACAATTACTTCTAATTAACCTTGTTTCGGGTTTCAATCTAGAAGTTTGACTAAAACTCAAACTTTCAACCCCAATTATCCTGAAGTAGACCATATGAGAGTCGAATAAGGAGAAAATATAGGGAGAATGTGGTTCTCAATAGTCGAGAGTAGTTTTACATAGTTTTTATGTACAAATACTATCAGTTGAACTTATTTCAAGTCTTAATTGGGAAGTTTCACCCAAACCCAAACTTTCAGCCCTTTTGGCCTACACTAGGTCTTATTGAAGCCGAATAAGGAACAAACAAGGGAAAAATGTGGTTCTCAAGAGTTGGAGTTGTATTATATAGATTTATATACAATTACCTCCAACTAACTTTGTTTCAAGTGTTAATGGGGAAGTTTGGTAAAAGTTAAATTTTCAGCACTGATTAGCCTGAACTAGACCTTATAAGAGTTGAGTAGGGCAAAACGGGGAGGAAAACATAGTGTTCAAGAGCTGAGATTAGTATTACATACTTTATATAAACAATTACTACAAATTATCTCGTTTTTTTGTCCTAATTGGAATGTTTGGCCAAAAGTCAAACGTTCATTCCCGATTGGCCTGAACTAGGCCATATAAGAGCCAAATAGGGCCCAAATGAGAGAAAATGTGGTTTTTAAGAATCGAGAGTGGTATTATAGTATTTCTATACACCGATGCTACCAGTTAACCTTATTTCTAGCCTTAATTGGGGAGTTTGACCAAAAGTCAAACTCTAAGCCCTGATTAGTTTGAATTACGCCTTATAAGAACCAAATAGGGCCTAAAAGGGGGAAAACGTGGTTTTGAAGAGCTGTGAGTGGTACTATATAGTTTATATCTATAAATGCTACTAATTAACCTTGTTTTTAGCTTTAATTAGAAAGTTTGACCAAAACTCAAACTTTCAGTCCCGATTGGCCTGAATTAGGCCTTATAAGAGTTTAATATGACCTAAATAGGGAGAAAACGCAATTTTTAAGAGCCGAGAGTGGTATTGCATAGTTTTGATGTACAAATATTATCTATTAAACTTATTCGAATCTTAATTTTGAAGTTTGACCAAATGCCAAACTTTCAACCCCGATTGGACTAGGCCTTATAATAAGTTCCGAATAGGGAAAAACATATGGAAAAACATGGTTCTCAAGATCTGGGAGTAGTATTATATGGTTTTTATGTACAAACATATCCAAATAACCTTGTTTATAGTATTAATTGGGAAATTTGACCAAAAGTCAAACTTCCGACCCTTATTGGCCTGAATTAGGCTTAGAAGAGTCGAATAGGGGCCCAAACATGGCGAGAACGTGGCTCTTAAGAGCCAGGAGTAGTATTACAGAGTTTTCATATACAATTACTGCCATCTAATCTTGTTTCTAGTCTTAATTAGAAAGTTTGACCAAAAGTCAAACTTTCACCCTGATTGGCCTGAACTAGGATATATATGAGTTGAAGAGGGCCCAATGGGGAGAAAATGTGGTTCTCAAGATCCAGGAATGATAATACATAGTTTTTATATTCAAATACAACCAATAATCTTATTTCTAGTCATATTTGACAAGTTTGACTAAGAGTCAAACTTTCAGCTTTGATTGGCCTGAACTAGGCTTTATAAAGAGCCGAATAGGCCTAAACGGGGAGAAAACAAAATTTTCAAGTGTCAAGAGTGGTATTACACCATTCTATATACAAAACCTACCGATTAACCTTGTTTCTTGTTGTACTTAGGAAGTTTAACTAAAAGTCAAAATTTTATCCCGATTGGCCTAAACGGCCATATAAGAGTTGAATAGGGCCTAAAGGGGAAGAAAACATGGTTCTTAAGATCAGAGAGTTATATAACATAATTTTTAAGTATAAATACTACCAATTAACCTTTTTCTAGTCTTAATTGGGAAATTTGACAGAAATTCAAGCTTTCAGCCTTGATCAACCTGAACTAGGCCATGTAAGAGCCGAATAGGGAACAAACATTAGAAAAATGTAGTATTCAAGAGACGAGAGTAGTATTGCAAAGTTTCTATGTACAATTACTGCTAATTAACCTTATTTCAAGTATTAATTAGAAAGTTTGACCAAAAGCCAAACTGTCGGCCTTAATTGGCCAGAGCTAAGCTTTATAAGTACCGAGTAGGGCCCAAACAGGGAGAAAACGTAGTTCTTAAGAGCCAAGAGAATTATTACATAGTTACTACGCATAATTACTATCAATTAACCTTGCTACTAGTCTTAATTAGGAAGTTTGACTAAAAAATCAAAGTTTCATCCCTGATTGGCTTGAACTAGGCCATATAGGAGCTAAATAGGGCAAGAATAGGGAGAAATCCTGATTTTCAAGAGCCAGTAGTTGTATTACATAGTTTTTATTTATAAATACTATCAAGTAAACTCATTTCTAATCTTAATTGAAAAGGTTGATCAAAAGTTAAACTTTCAACACTTATTGGCCTGAACTCAGCCTTATAAGAGCCAAATATGGCCTAAACGGGGAGAAAACCTGATTTTCAATTGACGAAAGTGGTATTACATAGTTTTTATGTACAAATACTATAAATTAAATTTAGTATTACAAATTTACTATACACAATTACTTATAATTAACCTTGTTCCGGGTTTCAATCAAGAAGTTTGACTAAAACTCAAACTTTCAACCCCAATTAGCCTGAACTAGACCATATGAGAGTCGAATAAGGAGCCAATATAGGGAGAATGTGGTTCTCAAGAGTCGAGAGTAGTTTTACATAGTTTTTATGTACAAATACTATCAGTTAAACTTATTTCAAGTCTTAATTGGGAAGTTTCACCCATAGCCAAACTTTCAGCCCTTTTGGTCTACACTAGGTCTTATTGGAGCCGAATAAGGAACAAACATGGGAAAAATGTGGTTCTCAAGAGTTGGGAGTTGTATTATATAGATTCTATGTACAATTACCTCCAACTAACTTTGTTTCAAGTGTTAATGGGGAAGTTTGGTAAAAGTTAAATTTTCAGCATTGATTGGCCTGAACTAGACATTATAAGAGTTGAGTAGGGCAAAACGGGGAGGAAAACATAGTGTTCAAGAGTCGAGATTAGTATTACATAATTTATATAAACAATTACTACAAATTATCTCATTTTTTATCTTAATTGGAAAGTTTGACCAAAAGTCAAACGTTCATTCCCGATTGCCCTGAAGTAGGCCATATAAGAGCCAAATAGGGCCCAAATGAGAGAAAATGTGATTTTTAAGAGCCGAGAGTGGTATTATATTATTTCTATACACCGATGTTACCAGTTAACCTTATTTGTTGGCTTAATTGGGGAGTTTGACCAAAAGTCAAAATCTCAGCCCCGATTGGTTTGAATTACGCCTTATAAGAGCCAAATAGGGCCTAAAAGGGGGGAAACCTGGTTTTGAAGAGCTGTGAGTGGTACTATATAGTTTCTAAAAATGCTACAAATTAACCTTGTTTTTAGTTTTAATTAGAAAGTTTGACCAAAACTCAAACTTTCAGTCCCGATTGGCCTGAATTAGGCCTTATAAGAGTTTAATATGGCCTAAACGGGGAGAAAACGCGATTTTTAAGAGCCGAGAGTGGTATTGCATAGTTTTGATGTACAAATATTATCTATTAAACTTATTTCGAATCTTAATTTTGAAGTTTGACCAAATGCCAAACTTTCAACCCCGATTGGACTAGGCCATATAATAAGTTCCGAATAGGGGAAAATATAGGGAAAACATGGTTCTCAAGATCTGGGAGTAGTAATATATTGTTTCTATATACAATCATATCCAATTAACCTTGTTTATAGTATTAATTGGGAAATTTGACCAAAAGTCAAACTTTCGACCCTTATTGGCCTAAATTAGGCTTAGAAGAGTCGAATAGGGGCCCAAACATGGCGAAAACGTGGCTCTTAAGAGCCAGGAGTAGTATTACAGAGTTTTCATATACAATTACTGCCATCTAATCTTGTTTCTAGTCTAATTAGAAAGTTTGACCAAAAGTCAAACTTTCACCCTGATTGGCGGCCCAATGGGGAGAAAATGTGGTTCTTAAGAGCCAGGAATGATAATACATAGTTTTTATATTCAAATACAACCAATTAATCTTATTTCTAGTCATAATTGACAAGTTAGACTAAGAGTCAAACTTTCAGCTTTGATTGGCCTGAACTAGGCTTTATAAAGAGCCGAATAGGCCTAAATGGGGAGAAAACAAAATTTCAAGTGTCAAGAGTGGTATTACACCATTCTATGTACAAAACCTACCGATTAACCTTATTTCTTGTTGTACTTAGGAAGTTTAACTAGAAGTCAAAATTTTATCCCCGATTGGCCTAAACGGCCATATAAGAGTTGAATTGGGCCTAAAGGGGAAGAAAATATGGTTCTTAAGATCAGAGAGTTATATAACATAATTTTAAGTGTAAATACAACCAATTAACCTTTTTCTAGTCTTAATCGGGAAGTTTGATAGAAATTCAAGCTTTCAGCCTTGATCGACCTGAACTAGGCCATGTAAGAGCCGAATAGGGAATAAACATTAGAAAAATGTAGTATTTAAGAGACGAGTGTAGTATTGCAAAGTTTCTATGTACAATTACTGCTAATTAACCTTATTTTAAGCATTAATTGGAAAGTTTGACCAAAAGCCAAACTTTCGGCCTTAATTGGCCAGAGCTAAGCTTTATAAGTGCCGAGTAGGGCCCAAACAGGGAGAAAACGTGGTTCTTAAGAGCCAAGAGAAGTATTACATAGTTACTACGCATAATTACTATTAATTAACCTTACTATTAGTCTTAATTAGGAAGTTTGACTAAAAAATTAAAGTTTCATCCATGATTGGCTTGAACTAGGCCATATAGGAGCTAAATAGGGCTAGAATAGGGAGAAATCGTGATTTTCAAGAGCCAGGAGTTGTATTACATAGTTTTTATGTATAAATACTATCAAGTAAACTTATTTCTAATCTTAATTGAAAAGGTTGATCAAAAGTTAAACTTTCAACACTGATTGGCCTGAACTCAGCCTTATATGAGCCAAATATGGACTAAACGGGGAGAAAACGTGATTTTCAATTGTCAAAAGTGGTATTACATAGTTTTTATGTACAAATACTATAAATTAAACTTAGTATTATAAAGTTACTATGCACAATTACTTCTAATTAACCTTGTTTCGGGTTTCAATCTAGAAGTTTGACTAAAACTCAAACTTTCAACCCCAATTAGCCTGAACTCGACCATATGAGAGTCGAATAAGGAGCAAATATAGGGAGAATGTGGTTCTCAAGAGTCGAGAGTAGTTTTACATAGTTTTTATGTACAAATACTATCAGTTAAACTTATTTCAAGTCTTAATTAGGAAGTTTCACCCAAAGCCAAACTTTCAGCCCTTTTGGCCTACACTAAAGGTCTTATTGGTGTCGAATAAGGAACAAACATGGGAAAAATTGGTTCTCAAGAGTTAGGAGTTGTATTATATAGATTCTATGTACAATTGCCTCCAACTAACTTTGTTTCAAGTGTTAATCGGGAAGTTTGGTAAAAGTTAAATTTTCTGCACTGATTGGCCTGAACTAGACCTTATAAGAGTTGAGTAGGACAAAACGGGGAGGAAAACATAGTGTTCATGAGCCGAGATAATTTATTACATAGTTTATATAAACAATTACAACAAATTATCTCATTTTTTGTCTTAATTGGAAAGTTTAGCCAAAACTCAAACGTTCATTCCCGATTGGCCTGAACTAGGCCATATAAGAGCCAAATAGGGCCCAAATGAGAGAAAATGTGATTTTTAAGAGTCGAGAGTGGTATTATATTATTTCTATACACCGATGCTACCAGTTAACCTTATTTCTATGCTTAATTGGGGAGTTTGATCAAAATTCAAACTCTCAGCCCGATTGGTTTGAATTACGCCTTATAAAAGCCAAATAGGGCCTAAAAGGGGTAAAAACCTGGTTTTGAAGAGCTGTGAGTGGTACTATATAGTTTCTATCTATAAATGCTACTAATTAACCTTGTTTTTAGTTTTAATTAGAAAGTTTGACCAAAACTCAAACTTTCAGTCCTGATTGGCCTGAATTAGGCCTTATAAGAGTTTAATATGCCTAAACGGGGAGAAAACACGATTTTTAAGAGCCGAGAGTGGTATTGCATAGTTTTGATGTACAAATATTATCTATTAAACTTATTTCGAATTTTAATTTTAAAGTTTGACCAAATGCCAAACTTTCAACCCCGATTGGACTAGCCCTTATAATAAGTTCCAATTGGGGAAAACATAGGGAAAACATGATTCTCAAGATCTGGGAGTAGTATTATATTGTTTCTATGTACAATCATATCCAATTAACCTCGTTTACAGTATTAATTGGGAAATTTGACCAAAAGTCAAACTTCCGACCCTTATTGGCCTGAATTAGGCTTAGAAGAGTCGAATAGGGGCCCAAACATGGCGAAAACGTGGCTCTTAAGATCCAGGAGTAGTATTACAGAGTTTTCATATACAATTATTGCCAGCTAATCTTGTTTCTAGTCTTAATTAGAAAGTTTGACCATAATTCAAACTTTCACCCTGATTGGCCTGAACTAGGATACATATGAGTTGAAGAGGGCCCAATGGGGAGAAAATATGGTTCTCAAGATCCAGGTATGATAATAAATAGTTTTATATTCAAATACAACCAATTAATCTTATTTCTAGTCATAATTGACAAGTTTGACTAAGAGTCAAACTTTCAGCTTTGATTGGCCTGAACTAGGCTTTATAAAGAACCGAATAGGCCTAAACGGGGAGAAAACAAAATTTTCAAGTGTCAAGAGTGGTATTACACCATTCTATATACAAAACCTACCGATTAGCCTTGTTTCTTGTTGTACTTAGGAAGTTTAACTAAAAGTCAAAATTTTATCCCCGATTGGGCTAAACGGCCATATAAGAGTTGAATAGGGCCTAAAGGGGAAGAAAACATAGTTCTTATGATCAGAGAGTTATATAACATAATTTTTAAGTATAAATAATACCAATTAACCTTTTTCTAGTCTTAATCGAAAGTTTGACAGAAATTCAAGCTTTCAGCCTAGATCGACCTGAACTAGGCCATGTAGGAGCGAATAGGGAATAAATATTAGAAAAATGTAGTATTCGAGACGAGAGTAGTATTGCAAAGTTTCTATATACAATTACTGCTAATTAACCTTATTTCAAGTATTAATTTGAAAGTTTGACCAAAAGCAAACTTTCGGCCTTAATTGGCCAGAGCTAAGCTTTATAAGTGCCGAGTAGGGCCCAAACAGGGAGAAAACGTGGTTCTTAAGAGCCAAGAGAAGTATTACATAGTTACTACGCATAATTACTATCAATTAACCTTGCTACTAGTCTTAATTAGGAAGTTTGACTAAAAATCAAAGTTTCATCCCTGATTGGCTTGAACTAGGCCATATAGGAGCTAAATAGGGCTAGAATAGAGAGAAACCCTGATTTTCAAGGGCCAGTAGTTGTATTACATAGTTTTATGTATAAATACTATCAAGTAAACTTATTTCTAATCTTAATTGAAAAGGTTGATCAAAAGTTAAACTTTCAACACTGATTGGCCTGAACTCAGCCTTATAAGAGCCAAATATGGCCTAAACGGGGAGGAAAACGTGATTTTCAATTGTCGAAAGTGGTATTACATAGTTTTTATGTACAAATACTATAATTAAACTTAATATTACAAAGTTACTATGCACAATTACTTCTAATTAACCTTGTTTCGGGTTTCAATCTAGAAGTTTGACTAAAACTCAAACTTTCAAACCCAATTAGCCTGAACTAGACCATATGAGAGTTGAATAAGGAGCAAATATAGGGAGAATGCGGTTCTCAAGAGTCGAGAGTAGTTTTACATAGTTTTTATGTACAAATACTATCAGTTAAACTTATTTCAAGTCTTAATTGGGAAGTTTCACCCATAGCCAAACTTTCAGCCCTTTGGTCTACACTAGGTCTTATTGGAGCCGAATAAGAAACAAACATGGGAAAAATGTGGTTCTCAAGAGTTGGGAGTTGTATTATATAGATTCTATGTACAATTACCTCCAACTAACTTTGTTTCAAGTGTTAATGGGGAAGCTTGGTAAAAGTTAAATTTTCAGCATTGATTGGCCTGAACTAGACATTATAAGAGTTGAGTAGGGCAAAACGGGGAGGAAAACATAGTGTTCAAGAGTCGAGATAGTATTACATAATTTATATAAACAATTACTACAAATTATCTCATTTTTTATCTTAATTGGAAAGTTTGACCAAAAGTTAAACGTTCATTCCCGATTGGCCTGAAGTAGGCCATATAAGAGCCAAATAGGGCCCAAATGAGAGAAAATGTGATTTTTAAGAGCCGAGAGTGGTATTATATTATTTCTAAACACCGATGCTACCAGTTAACCTTATTTCTAGCATTAATTGGGGAGTTTGACCAAAATCAAACTCTCAGCCCCGATTGGTTTGAATTACGCCTTATAAGAGCCAAATAGGGCCTAAAAGGGGGGAAAACATGGTTTTGAAGAGCTGTGAGTGGTACTATATAGTGTCTATCTATAAATGCTACTAATTAACTTTATTTTTAGTTTTAATTAGAAAGTTTGACCAAAACTCAAACTTTCAGTCCCGATTGGCCTGAATTAGGCCTTATAAGAGTTTAATATGGCCTAAACGGAGAGAAAATGCGATTTTAAGAGCCGAGAGTGGTATTGTATAGTTTTGATGTACAAATATTATCTATTAAACTTATTTCGAATTTTAATTTTGAAGTTTGACGAAATGCCAAACTTTCAACCCCGATTGGACTAGGCCTTATAATAAGTTCCAAATAGCGGAAAACATAGGGAAAACATGATTCTCAAGATCTGGGAGTAGTATTAAATTGTTTCTATGTATAATCATATCCAATTAACTTGTTTTTAGCATTAATTGGGAAATTTGACCAAAAGTCAAACTTCCGACCCTTATTGGCCTGAATTAGGCTTAGAAGAGTCGAATAGGGGCCCAAACATGGCGAAAACGTGGCTCATAAGAGCCAGGAGTAGTATTACAGAGTTTTCATATACAATTACTGCCAGCTAATCTTGTTTCTAGTCTTAATTAGAAAGTTTGACCAAATTCAATTTTTCACCCTGATTGGCCTGAACTAGGATATATATGAGTTGAAGAGGGCCCAATGGGGAGAAAATATTGTTCTCAAGATCCAGGTATGATAATAAATAGTTTTTATATTCAAATACAACCAATTAATCTTATTTCTAGTCATAATTGATAAGTTTGACTAAGAGTCAAACTTTCAGCTTTGATTGGCCTGAACTAGGCTTTATAAAGATCCGAATAGGCCTAAACGGGGAGAACACAAATTTTCAAGTGTCAAGAGTGGTATTACACCATTCTATATACAAAACTTACCGATTAGCCTTATTTCTTGTTGTACTTAGGAAGTTTAACTAAAAGTCAAAATTTTATCCCCGATTGGCCTAAACGGCCATATAAGAGTTGAATAGGGCCTAAAGGGGAAGAAAACATGGTTCTTAAGATCAGAGAGTTATATAACATAATTTTTAAGTATAAATACTACCAATTAACCTTTTTCTAGTCTTAATCGGAAAGTTTGACAGAAATTCAAGCTTTCAGCCTAGATCGACCTGAACTAGGCCATGTAAGAGCCGAATAGGGAATAAACATTAGAAAAATGTAGTATTCAAGAGACGAGAGTAGTATTGCAAAGTTTCTATGTATAATTACTGCTAATTAACCTTATTTCAAGAATTAATTTGAAAGTTTGACCAAAAGCAAACTTTCGGCCTTAATTGGCCAGAGCTAAGCTTTATAAGTGGCCGAGTAGGGCCCAAACAGGGAGAAAACGTGGTTCTTAATTAGGAAGTTTGACTAAAAATCAAAGTTTATCCCTGATTGGCTTGAACTAGGCCATTATAGGAGCTAAATAGGGCTAGAATAAGGAGAAAATCGTGATTTTCAAGAGCCAGGAGGTATTACATAGTTTTTATGTATAAATACTATCAAGTAAACTTATTTCTAATCTAAATTGAAAAGGTTGATCAAAAGTTAAACTTTCAACACTGATTGGCCTGAACTGAGCCTTATAAGATCCAAATATGGCCTAAACGGGAGAGAAAACGTGATTTTCAATTGTCCAAAAGTGGTATTACATAGTTTATATACAAATATTATAAATTAAACTTTGTATTACAAAGTTGCTATGCACAATTACTTCTAATTAACTTGTTTCGGGTTTCAATCTAGAAGTTTGACTGAAACTCAAACTTTCAACCCCAATTAGCACCATATGAGAGTCAAATAAGGAGCAAATATAGGGAGAATGTGGTTCTCAAGAGTCGAGAGAAGTTTTACATAGTTTTTATGTACAAATACTATCAGTTAACTTATTTCAAGTCTTAATTGGGAAGTTTCACCCAAAGCAAACTTTCAGCCCTTGGCCTACACTAGGTCTTATTGGTGCGGATAAGGAACAAACATGGGAAAAATGTGATTCTCAAGAGTGGCGTTGTATTTATAGATTCTACGTACAATTGCCTCAACTAACTTTGTTTCAAGTGTTAATGGGGAAGTTTGGTAAAAGTTAAATTTCAGCACTGATGGCCTGAACTAGACCTTATAAGAGTTGAGTAGGGCAAAATGGGGAGGAAAACATAGTATTCAAGAGCCGAGATTATTTATTACATAGTTTATATAAAACAATTACTACAAATTATCTCATTTTTTGTCTTAATTGGAAAGTTTTGCCAAAAGTCAAACATTCATTTCCGATTGGCCTGAACTAGGCCATATAAGAGCCAGATAGGGCCCAAATGAGAGAAAATGTGATTTTTTAAAAGCCGAGAGTGGTTTTATATTATTTCTATACACCGATGCTACCAGTTAACCTTATTTCTAGCCTTAATTAGGAGTTTGACCAAAAGTCAAACTCTCAGCCCGATTGGTTTGAATTACGCCTTATAAGAGCCAAATAGGGCCTAAAAGGGGGAAAACGTGTGATTTTGAAGAGCTTGGAGTGGTACTATATAGTTTTTATCTATAAATGCTACTAATTAACCTTGTTTTTAGTTTTAATTAGAAAGTTTGACAAAAACTGAAACTTTCAGTCCAATGGCCAGATTAGGCCTTATAAGAGTTTAATATGGCCTAAAAGGGGGAGAAAACGCGATTTTTTAAGAGCCGAGAGTGGTATTGCATAGTTTTGATGTACAAATATTATCTATAAACTTATTTCCAATCTTAATTTGAAGTTTGACCAAATGCCAAACTTTCAACCCCGATTGGACTAGGCCATGTAATAAGTTCCGAATAGGGGAAAACATAGGGAAAACATGGTTCTCAAGATCTGGAGTCGATTATATTTGTTTCTATGTACAATCATATACAATTAACCTTGTTTATAGTATTAATTGGGAAATTTGACCAAAAGTTAAACTTTCGACCCTTATTGGCCTAAATTAGGCTTAGAAGAGTCGAATAGGGGCCCAAACATGGTAAAAACGTGGCTCTTAAGAGCCAGGAGTAGTATTATAGAGTTTTCATATACAGTTACTGCCATCTAATCTTATTTCTAGTCTTAATTAGAAGTTTGACCAAAAGTCCTGAATTAGGCTTAGAAGAGTCGAATAGGGCCCAAACATGGTAAAACGTGGCTCTTAAGAGCCAGGAGTAGTATATTAGAGTTTTCATATACAGTTACTGCCATCTAATCTTATTTCTAGTCTTAATTAGAAGTTTGACCAAAAGTCAAACTTTCACCCTGATTGGCTGACCTAGGATGTATATGAGTTGAAGAGGGCCCAATGGGGAGGAAAATGTGGTTCTCAAGAGCCAGGAATGATAATACATATTTTATATTCAAATACAACCAATTAATCTTATTTCTAGTCATAATTGACAAGTTTGACTAAGAGTCAAAACTTCAGCTTTGATTGGCCTGAACTAGGCTTTATAAAGAGTCGAATAGGCCTAAAACGGGGAGAAAACAAAATTTTTCAAGTGTCAAGAGGGTATTACACCATTCTATATACAAAACGTACCGATTAGCCTTGTTTCTTGTTGTACTTAGGAAGTTTAACTAAAGTCAAAATTTTATCCCCGATTGGCCTAAACGGCCATATAAGAGTTGAATAGGGCCTAAAGGGGAAGAAAAAATGGTTCTTAAGATCAGAAAGTATATAACATATTTTTTAAAGATAAATATACAAATAAACCTTTTTCTAGTCTTAATCGGGAAGTTCGACAGAAATTCAAGCTTTCAGCCTTGATCGACCTGAACTAGGCCATGTAAGAGCCGAATAGGGAATAAACATTAGAAAAATGTAGTATTCAAGAGACGAGAGTAGTATTGCAAA
>JAVJIF010023936.1:0-20300 GCA_038442645.1 Agave tequilana
GTAGTCTAAATTATCTAATGGGTTAAACCATTTTTTATATGATTTCAGTAGGAAGTTGAACTGTTTTCTTCTTCTTCTTCTTCTCCTTATCTTTTGGCCTTAGAAAAAGGTTAAGAATGAAATATCACCTGCTCAACAGTAGTTCTTTTATGAAGGCAAAAGATTTTAATGATTTGGAGAGAAAAGAACCATATGATAATATTGTAAAAAGACTAATAATATTGTAAAAAGACTAACATTGCTTCCTTTTAGCCTCTTTACTTAAAGAAAACGAGAATAAAAAAAAGAACTCTTTGTATCAAAACCTAATTAATAAATAGATGGAATGCCTTGTTCTTAAATTATAAGATGAACATTTTTTTTATATGATTGCAGTAGGAAGTTAAACTGTTTTCTACTACTTCTTCTTCTCCTTCTTCTCCTTTATCTTTTTTGAGTTAAACCACTCTTCTACTTGTTCTTTTTTTGTGCTAAACAAAGTTGAACCAGTAAAAGAATTGCAATGTATTTTAACTTGCTGTCTTTTCAATTTGATTTAATCCTTTATAAATTTCCTTAGAAAGAGATTAAGAATGAAATATCACCATGCTCATCAGTAGTTCTTTTATGAAGACATAAGGTTTTAATGATTGGGAGAGAAAAGAACCATATGATAATATTGTAATAAGACGAACATTTGCTTCCTTTTGGCCTCTTTTATTTAAAGAAAACGAGAATAAGAAAAAGAACTCTTTGTATCAAAACCTAATTAATAAATAGATGGAGTACGTTGTTCTTAAATTATATTGAAATGCATATACCTTTTTTTAAAAAACTAAACCGCTTTGAACACGACTAAACACCCAAGTGATATTTTGATGTTTCTATTATTCTTGTCATCTTTAAAATATGTTTTTCCCCTTAAAAATTCCATAGTAAACATGAATATTCCTTCCATTTCTTTTTCGTGTATCCCGTTTAACCATAACTTGATGTCCTTATAAAGGACATGATATTTGATGTCTGTTTTGAGCTGATTCCCTTTTATTCTTTTCAAAATATGTTCTTATACATTCAAATAATTTTCGCGCATAATTTTTTGAATATGATTTCCCCCAAAATAGCATTTAAGATTATTAAAACCTAGTTCTTAAAAATAATAATTATTTGAAGTTTTTACTATTACCCACCTCCCCACTTTGATGCATTTCCAATTGTGTTGCCACTTTGTCCTTCTCCACCTAATTCATGCTTCTCGTTTGCATGTTTTTAAGGCACTGCCGTCCAGCTGGAGAGAGAGAGAGAGAGAAGTGTGGTGGTGATTTTCCGTCAAAGTGATTGGACGGTCGATCCTCACCACAAGCGAGAAATGAAATAGAGTAGTTCACAAAAAAAAAACACACAAAAAAACGAGAGGCACAGGATTTATGTGAAAACCCTTAATCGGAAAAATCACGGGGAGCCGGTGCTTCACTATAATTCTCAGGCAATATGAATTACAAGAATCTAGAGGATGTGTACAGACTGGAATCTGAATCAGAATTAATTCTCAGGCAATATGAATTACAAGAATCTAGAGGATGTGTACAGACTGAAATCAGAATCAGAATCAGAATCGGGGTCTCAATTAGAATCTGGATCAGAATTCCTATTCTTTGTTGGAGTAGGTGACTGAGCTGTTGGCATGGGGGCCTGTGGGTGCGGGCAAGATCTTCGTAATTGCACCGCGATCAGTGGTGCTGGTTTGTTGGGATTGCCTGCAGGAAAATTTGTCACTGTCCATAACTGCACTGCCCACGTTAAGTAGCGTTACACGTTATGAACGTGGAGGATAATAAAACTATGTAACTGTCTTGCGGAGATCAAGGGTGATCTATTGCTGAAACTTTTTGGTTCGAAGCTGAAGTCTTTAGAATAGAGGGAGCCTCGGAGTAAAGGATGATTTTGAGGAGGTTAGGTATAGCATGGACTTCGGAGGAAAGCTCTGATGTACCTCGGAGGGTTGGAAGGTGAGGGACACATGTAGTCATCTTAGCCCGGGTCAGATTTTAACCACTACAGATGCTCTTCGCTCTTTCGCTTGTCGGAGCCTATCAGAAGAGCGGAGTTGGTAGGACTAGCGACCTTTTAATGCCTTAAATTCGTCTTGATGTTCGTGGGCAGATGAGGATCTGGATCATAAATATGAATCTTTAGGATTTAATTGCAGATTCAACCGGTTGCCAGTTCTCGCAGTGGTCGGCTAAATCTCTCTGGGGTTGGATCCTGTGCTCGTCGAATCAAGGAGTCATAATGTATGTGAGGTAGGGTTTCGTGTTTTGGTGGCAACGATTGATCTTTTACTGCTTCGGTTGATCGAAAATCTCGGGACGTAGACCTGCTTTTTTTGGGGATTGGAAATTTGAATTGGAGGCGGTTCGGTTTCTCTTCCATTTATAAATAGAGTGGAACCTTTGGATGAAAGTTACTTTGGCTATCTTCTCTAAGAAACCCTTGCTTCAAAATTTCTCTTTGTTTTGCTGGGCCGCCATGTTTTCGTTTTTCTTCTTCATCAGATGGAGGAAGGAAAGAGTGGACGTAGGTGGAGTAACCGGTGGTCAGGCTCTCGCTATGCGGGAGTCTGGCTGGTGCGCCACATTAGTCGTCGTGAAGGACGTATTATGACACATCAATCGTCGTGATAGGGTACCGTCGTCGAGGGTGACAGGTAGAGCTCTTGCTCCGATCGGAAGTGGTACTTGTCCTGGGTGGCTCTGGGTTGCTAGTGTGATTTCATAGTCTTCCAGTCATGTCTTGCATGGTTCAGTCTCGGATACTGATGCCTCGTGTCTGGGGATTCCTTATGTGCGGCGAGCAATATAAAGAGATAATGGGGTGTTTTCGTCAGGGCTCCGCCGACAAATCACTCTTTCTTCCAGAGCTAGGCCTTTTACTCGGAATACAGGGACGTGGAGTGATATCATCACTATCTTGTGTGTCTTGCCGTAGTTCGTTTGGAGCCCGGGGCGTTGTAATGGCTTCGGAGGGTTTCTTGGGGATCCTTATCATTCTTCCTGAGACGCGCGGAGGATGGCGGTTTCGATTTGGCTTCTTTGAAGGCGTGTTCCAGGCGGAGAAGAGAAGATCTTTCACTGAGGAATCTTTGAGTGGGGAAAATCCTATCAGCAGGAGGTGCAGACTTTCGAGGGTGGAAGGAAGATGTGCACACAATGAAACATCTTATATTGAATGTTAGATGCAACATAATACAAATTTGACGGAAAACTATGTATACTCAACTTCTAATCACACGAAACTAGTACGTCGAGGTGATAATTCAAATAAGGAAACCCTCATATATATACCATATGTCTCGCGCATTTATATACTGAACATACATAATCCATATAAATTAAACTGATTAGGCTAACAAAATTATATATGCTCAGCTTCTAATCACACGAAACTAGTACGTTGAGGGGATAATCCAAATAAGAAAACCCTCATCTATATACCATATGTCTCGTGCAGTTATAGGCTAAACATACATAATCTGTGTTATCCCGGATGAGCAATTCATGCAAGCATATGCAAAGGTTGTGTTCATGTAATACCTGGATGATGCCTTTCCGAAATACTTGATTTCTTCAGCTTCTAATCATACGAAACTAGTAGTCGAGGGGATAATCCAAATAAAGAAACCCTCATGTATATACCATATGTCTCGTACAGTTACAAGCTCTCCGGAATGTTTACTTACAAATTTAGAAAGAATTCTGAAGTGGGAGTGTGATCCATCAGCAGATTGGATGCGTCGACTCTGAGCAGGGGTAAGACCTACAACAGGGTGATGATTCGAACCTTCGAGTAGGGGAGAATCCCAACAGCGGAGTTGGGCCTCTGAGTGAGGGGAATCTAGCGGCGAAATTGAGTTCACGGTTGCTTTTGAGCGGAAGTGCGACCCTTTGATAGATTGGATGCATCGACTTCGAGCGGGGTATGACCCATAACAAAGTGACGATCTAACTTGGACCTAGCAGAGGAAAATTATCAGAGGTTCATCCGCCCGTGGATTTAGATGAGGTGAGCCCATAGGCTAGTATTTGTGTTTCGAGTGGGAGTGTGACATCAAATAGAGGCTATGAGAAGGAGAAATCTCTGTAGCAGAGTAGGGACTCCGAGCAGAGATAGGACCCCACAACGGAGGGTTTTGACTCTTGTAGGCTACCCGCGAGGGGGGTTCGTAGGCAGTTGCTTGCATTGCCGTCCCCGAGCAGGGTGGAACCTACAACGGATTGTGCAAGCATTCGACTCTGAGTGGGAGAAATCCCATCAACGACGCTGGGTTCTCAGTCATCTCCGAGTAGGGGTAAGACCCGTCAGCGGAGTGGCGAACTTCATTGGGACTCTGAGCGGGGGAAATCTCAGCAGCAGAGTAGGCTGAAATGGTTTGGAGCATGCATTGGCGTCTCTCGTAGCTTCCTTGGCCCTTCCAGCCGGAGCATCAGAGAAAGTACTCGTTACAGCCATGACTTGTATTGTCTAAAATTCGCCCTTGAAGATGATCAAAAGCCAACATGAGACCTTCAAGTCAAAGAAACTCTAGAGACTTTAGTAGGTCCAGAGCTTAGGGATTGGCGATTCCCATACATCGACTATGCCTTGTACGTTATACTGCCCGATCACTCTAAAGAGGCGGCTGCCATTAGAAGGAAAGCCCCTAAATTCTACTATAATGCGATCACACGAACACTGTATTATCGCCGATCGCATGATGGAATCCTCCTCCGCTGCCTATTATATAAAAAGGCACAAGAGGCACTCAAAGAGTAACGCCCCATCCCACGGATACGGGGACGTCACTGCGACGTATATACGTAGGTTAGAAGATGCCCCCACGTATATACGCTAAGCATCAAGTACAACAAGGATCAGAGTACACGACAAAGCGTGATATACATACATATGCCAACTTAGAAGTACAAGTACAAGTTATCACAAGATATGATAAAATATTACACATTACATGTATCTTTTATCACAACCAAGTCCAAAAGTAAAAGATACAATATGAACACAAAATGCTCACGAGTAGGATGAAGATCCGTGAGTCAAAAAGAGAAATCTGGCACAAAGGACTGGAACTAGTCTGCCTGCTCACTAAGAAAAGCTTGATCCTCGGTGGAAGGCTCCACTTCGATCCAAGCTTCGGAACCTGAATATACAAATCTAAGGGAGTCAGGACCTCCCAACAATGAACAGGCTACAGCAAATGGCTAAGAGACAAGAATATGAGAGTTAGAACAGTATAATGAATACAAATCAACAAGTAATGGAAGCATAAAGAGTAAAAGTCCGAATACAATGAATCCACAGTTAGAGTCTATTATTATTATTACTTGTCTTACTGTGATATCTAGCTATGTGACCCAGCGTCCCAGGGCACATAGATCCATATCCTAGTAAAGCAAAGGTTATTGGAAACCAGCGGGATTATCAACGAACTATGTTTACAGTGGGTCCCGTACATGCCCGGGACAACGGTCCAAGATTGTTCCGTTGCTTGATGACGGAAACCAGCCGCTAGGCTAACAGGAGGGACTATGTATGCCCTTATCATGATGGTACCAGTAATGAGGGAGCAAGCACTCCCCTCGGTCCCTGGAGGCCCACAGGTTAGACCGGAAATATGATTGTACAATATACCTAATACCACTGTAAACACGAACACATATCGATATCCGCATGTTTCCCCCGACCCACATGTAAGTTGGTCCATTTTATACAAAAGTCAAGTGTATCATGCTTGGTGTTAAGTGATGGCATGATGAAATGGAGATATTCCTTATTTAACAAGTTATGAAGTAAGACTATATAACAACAAGTCATGAAGTAGCAAGAAGTAACATCCATCAAGTAATAGATCATGAGGTACCAGTCATGAAGCATAAACAAGAATAATATATCACACATGTATCAAGGGTAAGATCCAAATTCAGAAAGGAAATCAACTATAATAACCAGCCTAAATTAGTCGACTAGGTGGAATGATTAGTCGACTAATAGTGGTCTTTAGTCGACTAACAGTCTGGACTAGTCGACTAAAACTGGGTTCCAGAGAGTTGGAATTCTGTTTCAGGAAAAGTTAGTCGACTAGGTGGAAGGGTTAGTCGACTAACAATGATTATAAGTCGACCAACAGATACTTAAGTCGATAAGTCTGTGATACAGAGAGTTGAGTTCTGATTCAGGAAAAGTTAGTCGACTAGGGTGGGAAGTGTAGTCGACTAATAAAGATTTCTAGTCGACTAATAGATAGTCTAAGTCGACTAAAACTGTGTTCCAGAAAAGTTACGTTTCAAAACAGATGGGTTAGTCGACTAATACCTAGGTCAAGTCGACTAATCGTGGGAAAACAGAATACAAAACAGAATTTCTGATGGTGTGTTTGATGGTCCAAAAACATGAATTTGAAGGCATAAGCATACATGATTTGTAACCATCAGTATACTAGGAATTGAACAAGTCTTGGTGAGTAAAAATACTCACAAAGAACGGCTACTTGAAGCTTCACGAGTTCCGAAAAGGTTGTTGTCGACAATATCCCCAACTTGATCCTTGGCGATATAAACGACGATGAGGGATACAATTCCAAGCTAAAAATAGTGGTTGCTTGAGATGGAGATGAAGACCTTGGTGTTTTGGAGTTGGGGTTGAGGTTGAGATGGAAGAGGAAGTGGTGAGGGCTAATTCTTTGGTGAAATGAAGAAAAAGGAAAAGAAATGTAAAGGGAATGTTTATATAGGTTTTAGATTTTGTAAAGGAGTTGTAAATAAGGTAGAAGAGAGGGGGGTTTTTTGCAAAATAGGGGAGGTGAGGTGTCCCTCTTTTGGCCACTTGGCCGGCCATGGAAGAGAGAGAGAGAAAAAGGGCATTAATGGGGAAGTGTGTGGAGTTTTGTGGAGTTTGTTGGAAAATTGGAAAAGATTGGAATTTTTGGAAATTGGAAATTTTGTGGCTTGTGAAGGAAGGAAAGGAAAACAAGAGAAAGAAAAAGGAAAAGAATTTATAAATGAAGATATTTTCTTGGACTTAGAAAATAAAAATATTAAAAAGACAAGTTCCCGGGTTTAAGTCGAAGATGCGGGAAACATTTCGGAAAATACCGAAATCGTCCCGAAATCAAGTATCTTGGAACGACTCGTAAAATTTACCAAAAATCAATAATAATATTTTAAGACTCATGGTGAAAATCGTTTGGAGAAATAATTTATAGTTTTAAAACTAAAAATCCCGGAATCAGTTAGCTACCGACTCCAGTGGAATTTTCATAAAACCACAAAATTCCCAGAAAAAGTATTTAGGTAAGAAATACGATTCTAAGAAATAATGCCTAAAGGACTTTCTAGAATTTCCTAACTGTTTGTAAGATAAAAATCCGGGAATCGATCAGCGACACTGGTCGACACGGTTTTGAAGATTTTCAATTAATTCAGGAAAATTCCAGAAAATCATATAAAATCTAAAATATTGGAAAATAATATTTGAAATAAATTCGGTCAATTACAGGAAGTAAATCGAAAAATACGATCGGAAAAACTGAATACGCAACTAAGTACGTATTCTGGAAACGGGGTATTACAAAGAGGCTCATGACGGTATGTGCGGAGCTCACCAACCTGATCCAAAGCTTGGAGATTGACTCCAAAGACTGGGATCAAAGACTGGGATATTATTAACCGAAGATGATCCATGACGCCATCGCTTATGTTAAGCGATGCCACGCCTGTCAGATCCATCGCGACTTCATTCATCAGGCACTAGGACATCTTCGTCCTATGACTTCTTCCTGACCATTTGAGATGTGGGGAATAGACGTGATTGGTCCTATCAGCCTATCTTTATCCAAAGGTCATCGGTTTATCTTAGTTATAACCGATTACTTCTCCAAATGGGCAGAGACTATCCCTTTGAAGGAAGTGAAGACATCTGACGTGATCAAGTTTATCAAACATTACGTAATTTACCGTTTTGACGTGTCACGATGGATTGTCCACGATAATGGGCCTCAGTTCGTCAACAAAGCATTCTAGAGATTCTGCAACAAGTTCAGAATTCAAAATGTATCTTCAACGGCGTACTACCCAGCCGCAACGGTCTTGCAGAAGCGTTTAACAAAACCATTGGGAAGCTTCTCAAGAAGTTCGTCTCAAAAAGTCAACGCGATTGGGATGACAAATTAAATGAATGCTTGAGGGATTGTCGCACAACAGTGAGAACCCCCACAAAAGCTACACCATTCTCTTTGGTGTATGGGTATGAAGCCATACTCTCACTAGAAACCCAGATCCCATCTCTGTGCGTTGCTTTAACAACGGAGATGACAGATGAGGAGAAGCATCGACTGCGACTCCAGAAGCTGGAAGCTTTGGACGACAAATACCTGCAAGCTTAATAGCAAATCGAGCTTTATCAAGCCTAAATTTTCAGAGCCTTCAACAAGAAAGTTAAGGAGCGGACTTTTAAGAAGGGTGACCTCGTTTTGGCTGTCAGAAGACTCATGGTGATGACACATAAGACGAAAGGAAAATTTCAAACCAAATGGGAAGGACCATTTGTGGTAGAGTCTACTCAAATAGAGCATATCGCCTGATAAATCCGAAAGTCGATATACTTATGATGCCGATTAATGGCAAATTTTTGAAGAAATACTACCCTTGATCATATTAACATTAAACCTCTGATCATTGGGTCAAGTATATATGACGCTTGCATCAAACGCATTCCCCTACGACAGAATTCTCGATTGACGACTATGTTCTGCTCAACACGAGCATAGTAATCCTCATTAGTCAACGGTTATACGATTATGTTCTGCTCAACACGAGCATAATAGTTCTCATTAATCAATAACTATTCGGCGACAGGTGGGATCAGCGTCGACACGACCAAACATCGCTGGAGTTCTAATCGGCACATAAGAAGCTGGTTAGGAGTTCTAATCGGCACATAAGAAGCTGGTTAAGAGGAATGATCGGGTGAATGACACATGAGAACATAGTCCAATTCTCGACGGAATTGAGCCAATAAACGCAAGCTAACTGAGTATTAGTTTTGTCACTCTTCTTTAGAAGCTATTAAAATTCAACGCCCTCAATGGCTAAGGATAGAGAAAAATATTGGCTTTTAAGTTCAATAGAAATTTTCGATAACTCATCATGTTGAGGGGAATAGCATGGTTAGCCCAACTTAAATGGTAGTTGGTAAAGGCATACCAAATTTGTTGATAGCTGAGGGTTTGCTAAAAATCCTAAGGGACTTGGTCCCGCCTTTCCCTCTAAATTCCTTACCAATTCTTTTCCATTGAATGGGAGGACCACAAAAATACCTGTATCCATGTTTTCGGTGAAATGAGCACAGACTTGTCACGTTAAGAGTAAACCTCTGACAAGTCATTTTTCTCGATCCCCAGTGGAGTCAGTCAAGTTAACATTAAATCTCTGATGATAAAATTTCACAAAATATCCACTCAGAACCTCTCCACTGTTATGTTAACATTATACCTCTAATGACAAACCCTCATACCCCTGGAAAATTAATGTTTGTCAAGTTAATATTAAACCTCTGGAAATTCATTTTATTTTCCCCCAAAATCCCCTACCAATTCCCTCCCATGGAGTGGTAGGTCCACAAACTCAATCACTGTTATGTTAACACACCTCTAACAATGAAAAGTTTCAATACTCCTCGGCGAGTATGAACTTTCACTTGACGAATCCCTTACATGGAGTCACAAGTCTTCAAAATTGTCAAGTTAACACTACATCTCTGACAATCTAAATTTCACTTATCAATTATCCTCAATAGAATGGCAAGTCCTCAAAATTGCTCATATCGCAAATCAACTCTTGTCATGTTAACACTACACCTCTGAAAATTACTGTTAAATTTAACATCACACCACACCTCTAACAGTGACCAAGTTGCTGTCAAGTTTACCATTAAACCTCTGACAGTCACTTCTCTCAGGCTTCCATATCAAGATTGAGACGAGCGATGCTAAGTTTAACATTACACCTCAAGCATATGGTTCATTGTTAAGTTTAACACTATACCTATGACACTGACTTTCCCTTAAGCTTTCACATCGAAGCCGAGATGATCAATGCTAAGTTCAAAATTACACCTCTAGCGTTACCTCCACTGTTAAGTTAAACACTACACCTATGACAGTGGTATCTCAGTTTTCCCTATGAAACTGAAATTCCTGTGGGACTAAGTTAATATTACACCTCTAGCTCACATCCTTGTCAAGTTAATATCACATCTCTGACAAGAGTTAATTCAATCCGTTAAGTTAATTACATCTCTGACAAGAGTCAATTCAATCCGTTAAGTTAATATCACACCTCTGACGGTAAAAGAAATACTCAGATTCCAAAGGCTCTAGTCTCACTTGTTATACTCGTCAATAGAATGTCAGGTCCACTTAAAATCACTGTTTGGTTAATATCACACCTTTAACAATGTTTTCTGTAATCCCCAACCGAGTCTTAATTACGTTAATACTAAACCTCTGATGATAGACTCAATCACGATCCCCTGCGAACTGAAAACTTCACTTGTTATTCTTTTTTATAGAATAACAAGTCCGCCAAACTTATTAAATTACAAGTCTAGTTCGCACCGTCAAGTTAACATTACACCTCTGGCGGTAATCCCTTCAAAATCCTTAGTGGATTTGTCCATACTTGTCATTCTCATCCATAGAACCACAAGTCCATAAAACCTATTTCACTCCTGTCAAGTTAATATCACACCTCTGACAGTAACCTTTTTCCTTAAATGGAAATTTTCAACTTTGAGTAGCTAAGTTAAATATCACACCTCTAGCAAATCAAAGGTAATCGTTTTCACTTATCTGATTTTCAATATAAAAAGGAAGTTAAGACAAGTAAGGCAGAAAAATGTCACTTTTATTGATATTCAAAAATGTGAAAGCGATACAAAACGCTTTCTTATCCAATAAGATTGAGTGTTACAACAAAGGAGTACAAAGAAATCTCCCTTTCTCAGCGAGAGGTTGCACTCACTTCTTGAAACATTGAAGATACACGAAACTCATCTTCTTGACTGTGGCCAGGAACAGCAGATCAACTTCCTCTCCTCTTGAGAACAATGGTGTTTCTCGAGGTCGAAATGCAAGGGAGCATTCTGATTCCACCCTACCAACTGGTGCGAAGGTCTCCGCAAAGCCGTAATCCTTCGTTTAAGAGGAGGTTTTGCCACCAAAAATTCATCCAATGAGCATGGGTTCTTCGTCGCCGTTACTTCTTTGAAAAAGATTGGTGAAGGAAAAATCCGAGACCGTACTGGTGACATCCTCTTTCCTGTGACCTTCAAATGCGTCATGCTCATTGTGACTTTACTAGTGCATTATGCCCAATAATGTCTTGATCTGTATCGAGAATCGTGCGGATCTTCCTCGTCCTTGGATAAAAGTTTTGACTTCTTAAGTGGTCACCAATTGAACGAACTGGTCGTTTTATGTCTACCTCAATGGATGTGGTACAGACACTAGAGCCAGCACCATTGATATGACCAAGACCTGCAACGAGGAAAAACTCGAGGGTTAAATTTCTGCAAAGACAGAAAATATAGATCCGAACGCACAACCCAATATGAAACTCGCGTCTGATGTTTGAAACGCGAAGCATGTATTAAGGGCACAGACGCGAGTCTTAAAAATTTTCTAAGTCATGAACTCCAGACGCGAGTCTTATACGCGAGACCCGCGTTTAAGACTTCAAGGTACAGAGTTCACCACGCTCGCGTCTAAAGATCTCAAAGATGCGGAACTCGGTACTCAGAAGTCAACAAACTCGTATTTTATCAATTAACGCGAGAATCACGTTTGTAGATCATGGACGCGTGGATCTCAAGTCGATTGTCTAAACTTCAAAAATTTTTTTAGAAGTTTTAGGAAGAGATCAAGAGACAAAGTCTCTTCATAATCGGTGATAACAGAGCTTCAAGGAACCAAAGCCTTGTCATGAATGATAATGGCAAAGGCCATTTCTTACCTAAAGAAAAGTTCTCAGGAGGGCGGCCGTCAAGATACGGCATGAAAGCATTAGAAGAAATACTTTCGATTTTGAAATCACTTTACAGTGATGGTCTTCGAAGAAGAGTGCAAGAAAACATTAAAGTTTTGGGTTCTTTTAAGAACTCTGAAAGTTCTTCAGGATGCACGCCTGGAGAAGAAGACATTCTAAGTACTCTATAAGTTCTTCAGAGTACATGGCCGTGAAGGAAAATAATCAAGATGAATGATTGTTAAGAGGCTCATGGCCTATTTATAGGCTCACTAATGGCCTTAATTAATTAACGGCATAAAAATTAAATCCGTTCTTAAATGCCAATTAATAACCTTAATTCGCAGCGTGAATCAAGACATGTTGATATTTATCCTGGGAAATCCCAACAACGTTTGGGTTTTCATTTCAGACACGCGTCCCCAACTGTCATTGTCGGTTCTGCCTCAAAAGATCCAGCAGGATCTTCGCGCATAGAGAGTCGCGTTCTCAGAACCACGTCTCTACAACTGCAAGTGACGTTTTAAGGGCCGTGTTTTGAAGGCCGCGTCCCATCTAACAAGTTGAAGGTCACGTCCCTTAACAAACTGAAGGCCGCGTCTCTTCGACAACTGAGGGCCGCATCCCTCAACAAATTGAAGACAGCGTTTCTTTGACAACCGATGGCTGCGTCCCCTCCAGCAAATTGAGGAGACCGCGTCTTTCCGACAACCGAGGGCTGCGTTCTCTCAACAAATTGCTGCGTCTCTTCGACCGCCGAGGGCTCCGTTCCCTCAACAAATTGAAGACGCGTCTTTTTGACAGCCGAGGGCTGCGTTTCCTCAACAAATTGAAGAACGCGTCTCTTCGATGGCCAAGGGTTGTGGTGTCCCTTTATCGGCTGAGAGCTGCGTCTCTACTTTAATCAAGTTCGCTTTCGCGTTTCTACATCAAGTGAAAGGTGCATCTTCACTTCAAATGAAACTCGCGTCTTGGTAAAACAACAGAGCTATGTCTCTCCAACCATGTGAAGTCCGCGTCGCCAATTTAATAAAGTTCGCGTCTCTTCAACAAAATGAGAGCTGCGTCTCCGCATCGATGTTCGAGTCTCTCCAATGAATGAGAGTCGCGTTTCTACTTCAAACGAGATCCGCGTCTTCAAGGCAACACGACTTTTGCGCCTATAAGACCTGCGTTCAGTCTCTACTTCTGTAATCAGTTCAACATTAAACTGGCGAAAGTAGATGACATTCCTTCAGTTCAACAGTACACTAACAACCAGCTTAGAGCACCAAGGAGGTCTGTATTGCGTATCTAGACACTTACAATGATCATTTCTGGTGGCTTCAAAGAGTTTAACAGTACACTCGCGAAGACCAAGAACCAGACAAGATCAAGCTCCAGGTATCTCAAAAGATTGCCAATCCAGTCTTGAGAGCTTGTTGCAAAAAAAAAGTTCAAAGTGTTTCGAAACCCGTCCTAGTCAACCATGGAGTTTCGAAAACTTTGGAGGGGGTTCTATAGACTGTCTAAAAATTATTGAAGACAAGTCGTCAGATAACAGAGTTCATACTTCAGACGCAAAGATGATCAAAGCCATTGATGCAGTGTCAAGACGCGGAGTTCGAAGCCCACGTCTCAACATCACTGCAGTGCCAAAACGCGGGGTTCGAGGTCCGCGTCTCAACATCATTGCGGTACCAAAACGCAGGGCTCGATGCTTGTGTTTCAACACTAAAGCAGTGCCCAAACGCGGAGCTCGAGACCCGCGTCTAACATCACGCCAATGAGGAAACACAGAGTTTGAAGCCCACGTCTCAGCACCATCTTAGTGCCTAAACGTGAGGTTCGAGGCTCGCGTCCAGCATCATCTCAATGGATGAACGCAGAGCTTAAGCCCGCGTTTCAACTGCAAGTGAGCCCTGCATCTCATTATAACTATCCTCATTATTGGGTCAAGTACCGCCCACGTAATGAGGAGAGTTAATCCTTATTATGGAGAATTTTTAGGAGATAGTTTTACCCCTAGAACCCCTATAAATAGCTAGAGCTGCTATTGAAAAGCGGTTGAAATTTTTAGCTGAGGAATATTGGCATTAAAAAAGAGTTCAACTGTTTCACACAAACTTGCTGAGTTTAGTTTTGCCCAAACCTCTTTGAGATTTTATTTGATAGGAGCTGTGCTACTCCATCAATGATGTTGGTTTGTTGGGATTAAATGTTGGGAAATCCGTTATTGTTCATAACTGTCCGCGCTGAGTGGCGTTACGCATTATGAACGTGAATGATAATAAGGCTGCGTAACTGTCTGTAGAGATCAGGGGTATCTATTGCTGGAGCTGCTTGATTCAGATCTGAAATTTTCGGAACGGAGGGAGCCTCAGAGTGGAGATGATTTTGAGGAGATGAGGTATAACATAGACTTTAGAGGAGAGCTCTGATGTACCTTGGAGAATTGGAAGGTGAGGAACACATGTCATCTTGGACAGGGTCAGATTTTGGCCACTACAAGAGACATGAAAAGGGTAGAGGACAAAATTATCGAGAGTTGAAAAGGCAGAGGAGAACTGCACTGGTGTTGCAAAGCAATCTACTTCTTAGAAAGTACGTCTAGATTTAACCATCCACTTTTAGATAGATATATACAACGAGGATTAGCAAGGGGAGCACATGTGAGCCGTGAGGACGTTAGGGAGTTAGAGGGTAACAAAGAGTAACTAGTGAAAATTAGAGTAATATGAAGTATGTTCTTGCTAAGACGTTAGAATTATAAGGTGGAACAATTTTTCTATTTTTCATCTACAAATTACTCTTCCAAATGATCCATAAACAGCTTGTCACTGTTCCAATTACCAACCCTTACCTCATCTCCGAGTGCACTGGGAATTGTGGTGGTCCTCCTTTAAACCATCAAAAATCCAATCTTATTCAATGGAAAGAAAAACAAAAAGACATTCCTAACGCCATCATCTACTGATTCAATTTCAGATTGATTAAATTATATGGATACACAATAATCCTGAGGCAAAAAACATTGATGATTTAATTCAACATAGCTGAAACCATTGGCATCATAGGAACGGATCCAATAAATTCTGGGAAAGAAATAAAATCGTTGCACATTTATACATTGCTAACAAAGATTATAAAATCAGAACATCTGAACCCAAATTTTCTCTTGAAGATACTAAAGAGTTTAAAATTCAGATCAATGAACTCTTATCCCAGAAGTTAAATCTCTAATTCAAATAGCCCTCACAGATCAGCAACATTTATGGTAAGGAATAGAGCATAACAGTTAAGGAGAAAAGCTAGA
Source organism: Agave tequilana (assembly GCA_038442645.1). NCBI lineage: Eukaryota > Viridiplantae > Streptophyta > Magnoliopsida > Asparagales > Asparagaceae > Agave > Agave tequilana. Next base: position 15,349 of record JAVJIF010023936.1, read on the forward strand.
CTTGGCATCAATTACAAAAGCTTGAATGACAATACAATTGATGATGGATATAAAATCCCCAGTAAAGATATGCTCCCGAACAAAATTCAACATGCCACATGGTTTTCTACGTTCGACTGGCCTTGGGGAGTTACAGTGTAACAAAGAGTAACTAGTGAAAATTAGAGTAGTATGAAATATTGTTCTTGCTAAGACGTCTTCAGTTGTATTACATCCATATTGCCATGCTTCCAGGATTTTATTGCAAACAGATGTTCTTAGGGTTGATTTTTTGCTTTTAACTTCATGTTATATCCCCGTGTTATTATAGAGATTTTAAAATATTCACAAAATTCAAGAATGTCCATATTGAATTTAGGGCACAGGGCTACAACACAAAAATTATTGGATAAATCAATATCTGCCATGGCAATTTGGGCTTGGTCATGATTTTCAAATCTATTATCATGTACATAAATTAAGGCTTGACTGACACCTTAGATAATGATATTGATCATCAGGCACAACATAACGATACAAGATCACTTCTAACCATTTGTAAAAACTTAAACATATAAAAATATTTTGCCAACAAAATTTTCATGGAAAAAGGAAGTTTAGCCCAAACACCTCAAGTTGAATTCGAAAAAATGTACATAGATAAAAATGAAAAAATAAATATTGAGCCATCAGTCCCTGATATTCCACCAATGCCTCCATCGAGAAATTCCTATCGAGAAAGAGCCAAAAAAATAAAGCAGACCCAGAATTTGACACATTAGGAAAAAGCCCTTTAACTCCACTTCCTAAAGATCTAAATGTTGAGTTAAAACCAGTCAATAGATACGTCATTGTTTTAAACCTAGATTTAGTAAAGGTTCATAATTGAAGAACCATTGATGCATGGGCAAATAACTTGATCAGGTCTAACAAAATCTTATAACCCAATAAAACAACTTACTCTATAGGATAATGGGGGAATTATATGAAACCATGATTGAAGGATCTGTTAGGTTGTGGTTTAACAATCTAAAATATGCTGCTTCACAAGTCATCCAACAGTATCAAAACTGAAAAGATCCTTACCAATTCATTAAAATGATAAAAGAATTTTGGTTAGGATATGATCCAAACATATCCTAACCAGTTTGGGTTCATGCCGGGGTGATTGACGACAGAGGCTATTCATTTGCTTCGTCAACTTATAGAGCGATTTTGGGAGAGGAGGAGAAATTTGCATATGATTTTTATTGATTTAGAAAAAGCTTATGATAAGGTACCAAGAGAGGCATTATGGTGAAATTGATGAAAAAGAGAGTTCCCATCAAATATATTGACATAATCAAGGACATGTGCGATGGAGTAGTAGAAAATATCAGAACTTGTGGAGACATAACAAGTATTTTTTCTATCACACTGGATTGCATCAAGGATCTACATTGAGTCCATTCTTATTTGCCATAATGATGAATGAGCTTACTAAAGCTATTCAGGATGAGATACCGTGGTGTATGCTATTTACTGATGATATTGTCATAATTGATGAGACGAGAGCTGAGGTAATACCAAATTGGAGTTATGAAGGCAAACTCTAGAATCTCGAGGTTTTAGATTAAGTAGGGCCAAAACAGAGTATATGATGTGCAAATTCAGTAAACATGGAATTCGAGATTATAGTATTGTGACACTAGACGGATAAGAAATACTGATGAACAGTCATTCTAAGTACTTGAGTTCTATTTTCCAAAAAGATAGGGAGACCAATAATGATGTCAACCATAGGATCCAAGCCGGCTGGTTGAAATGGAGGAGCGCAACAGGAGTTTTATGCGACCGTAACATTCCATTATGGCTGAAGGAAAAGTTTTATCAGACCGCTATTAGGACAGTTTTGTTATATAGCACAGAATGTTAGGCTATAAAGAGATATCATGCCCAGAAGATGAGTGTAGCAGAGATGCACATGCTTCGTTGGATGTGTGGTAACACGAGGAGAGATAAGGTGAGAAATGAGGATATTCATACTAAGATAGGCGTAACCCCTATAGAAAAGAAGATGAGAGAAAACTGCTTACGATGGCTTGGTCATGTGCGACGTAAACTTACAGATGTGCTAATCCGGCGAGTAGAGCGTATCAAATTAGGGCAAGTTAAAAGAGCGCAGGGGAGACCGAAGAAAATATGGATGGAGGTGTTACGACAAGATATAGAGGTTAAAGGTCTTAGTGAAGGCATATTGCTCGATAGGAATGAGTAGAGAAAGCTGATCCATGTGCTCGATCTGGCAATTCTCTTTAGGTCATGTAGCCTACCCCAAATACTTAGGGCAAATGGCTTAGTTATTGTTGTTGTTGTATATGATCCAAACAGCGGAACTGATATTCTTCAAAAAAAGATAAGCCAGACAACTTGAACATCTTGCAGTATGTGATTATTCATACATTAATGAATTAATGCAAGACTTTAATATTCTAATCATGAAGCAGGATTAGGAATAAACGTGTAAATAATGAAAGCACAATTGTGATCAATTCATGACACCCAAGACTTGGCATTAAAATAGTCAAGGCCTAGCTCACACAACTCAGGGTTGGAACAAGCTAAGTGATTAAGCAATTAAAAGAGATGGATGTTCCACTGCATGTAGGTTTCTTTTCTATTTACTACATTACTGTAGTACTACTATGTTGTGTGTGTGTGTGTGTGTTTGGGGGGGGGGGGGGGGGGGGTTGTTCTTTTTTCATTTTTTCTTGTTTTCTTGATTTGATGGTCATGCCACGCGTTTAGAGTGATTTATTTAAAAAGAAATTAATCAGCAAGATAACAACTGCTTAAAGGTCATGTTCAGCATGGAGCAAGTAGAAGTTCTACAGGACTTGTGGGTAAATAAATGCACAAGTGTCATTCTGTAAATCAGATGGCCATGAAAAAAAAAAAATTATCTCTTTCCTTTTTTTTTTTTTTTGGGGTGGGGGGGGGGGGGGGGGGGTGGGGTTGGGGTTCATGGTGTATAGTAAATCAATGAAGTTATTAAGTCAGCTCATCTGGGCTTAGTACCTATGAGTAAGTTATTTTACCAGGTCCAATATGTTTTAAGATAGTTTAGTTGGTTTTATTCTCTTATCAGTAAGTTCTGGATTTTTTTCCTGGTGACAAAGTTTGATTTTTTTTTTTTTTTTTCCTTGGCAAGGCATCTAACACACTGTTCCTTGAAAATCAGTGCGATAGATTTGACTGTGATCAGATGTGTTATTCTCGAGTTAAAAGGTTGAACTGTGATAAGTGCTGGGAGGAAAATAAAAAAGATCTTTTTCTCCCTTTTAACTAGCCTCTTTGAAGTGGCTTTATGTTCCTGTTTGATTTGTGCAATTCAGTTATCTGTTTGCTTCACCATTGAACCTAATAATAAATCACCCGTCTCTTCAAGTTATTTGTTGTGTTTTTAGGGATATTTGTTGTGTTTGTAAGGCAGGGGTTTGCCGGGGAATAGTTCAGCGCATTGATATCATCTGCCAGATAAAAGTAGGGAGAAATAAGCTAGATGTTATCTCGATACTTCTCTTATGTGGCTTCGTGTGAAAGGTTGGGAGAGCATCTTAGTAATGCTGGCTTGTAGTTTGTTTATATATTTCCTGGAGTATTATGGGCACTTTACTTTTGATTACTGTGTTTAGATTTATGAGACGGGTGCTTGGTCACTAGTGAGAAACAATATTAGAAACTTTCATGTATGATTTTTTGAGGCTTCTCTAGCATCCATAGCTGTAGAGACTTACTCCTTAATATTGACATTTTATTTTACCTCATACAAGTATCCATTAATGTTCACAATAGGTTTGTTTATCCAGCAAGGAGAGAACATATTTTCTTCCCAGACAAGTGTAACCATTCCGACCTTGCATTACATTCATCCAATCTGTTCCGACTGGACTAGAAAATTTTCGACCATAATTTTTTTTTCCCACTTAACTATGATTATATATTGCTAGTAAGCAGGGTTATGTACAGGTTCCAACTTCACATTTTTTTAGTAGCAGATAAACTTCCAAGCTAGCTAATGCAACTGTATGACTCTGCTTTCTAAGCCTTAGATTTGGGACGCTAGGATATGCCTTTATTATATATCTACACATCAAGTCGCTATGCATCTTTTTCTTTTTCTTATGCTTTATGGACCAGGTATTTTGCATGCTCTTCATTACATCTATGAGTTCCTCATTATTTGGGTATAGAAGATTAACTAGGTAAAGCTTTGTATTCTTCAATGTCTGCTTCTTTGATTTTAGGTACATTGGATCATCATACTGATTATAGTTTGATGATAGGGTTGATTTATGCCATTTCTGTTTAATGTTCTAATCTTTTTACAATTTGTTTTATGCTGGCATTATAGTTAACATCTACTTTATGTTCACTATTGCTTCAAGCTTCTCTAAATTTACTAATGAAGTGTGGTAGTTTTGACCATGCAGCAACTAGAACTCTTACACATGGGCAAAGGTTCAACACATCAGTAGGTAAGGCCAGAAACAAATTTCTGGAGCTATCCATCTGAGAAAAAAAGGTTTTGCACATGAAGGCAGAGTGGGAAACACCAAATTTAGAAGCATTATGTTCATTTCATTTACTGCTTTCTTATTATTTTCAGTGATATGGATGCCTTGCACAAATTATTATATCTCCATTGGAAAAAAAATGGAAGTCCAACTTCAGAAGCTTCATGTGTCATTTCATTCACTGCAGTTCTTTTTTGTCAGTTATATGGATGCTAGTCTAGGCTGATAGTGAAAAAATACAGTGGAGGCGGCAAAAGCTAAACTAGAGATCTCAGTCCCAAAGAACCAAACTTTCATTATGTATTCATCAAACTGGTTACAAGTCTCACGCCATAGCCCTTTTTCAGGCTTCAAATGTATAAGAATAGATGAGACTTGATCCTAATCTAAAAGAGCTGACTAATTAACAATCTAACT